>LPNX010029583.1:74849-94046 GCA_001517045.1 Pseudotsuga menziesii
TATACCTATAGGTGATAGTTTTAAATGACCTTTCTAACAAACGTACCCTCCAGAAGAGATGGAGAAGCACCATATTCCTAATGGTATAGACATGGTTTAGATGACAAACCACAATTTGTGAGTCCATAAAGACTACCAAGTTGTGAACATCTTGGGAGGAAGCTTCAGTCAGAAGACCTATGACTGCTCGATACTCAGCGATATTGTTGGTAGCGAGACCAATACAAACCACTCCTGAACTGACCAAATCATAAGCTGGGGAATAGAGAACCTAAGAAGTTGAGGCAAGATTCAAGGTATGGCGGCAAGCACCATCAATGAAGCTGTTGAAATCCATTTGCTCTGCACGACCAAAACATGGTATAAACAGATACAGACACTAAACTCAAAACCATATTGAAAATACTTAAGCACACTGAATGTCAAGTAATATACATATATACAAGATACTATCCAAGAGAGATCTAGGCATAGTACCTCTTCAGGTACAAACCCATTACAAGGTTGTAATAAGGGGATTCCATCATAGTCCACGAGCTCGTAGGCCCCTTTCTCTAAAAATTTGGAAATAACAAAAAGGACGGTACCACATGTATTCAAACTTTCCTTTCCCTAGTTTTTCATATCTATGATCATAAGTCAAAACTAGGTCACCCTTGTTAAAGGAATGAGGTTGGACATACTTATCATACTGCGGCTTGACGCGTTTCTTGTGTGCCTCATTAGCTAAGGAAACATCTCTTCTAGTTTCGTCAAGGTTTTTCAAGTATAAAAATATCTCTTCCTCTGCGGAAGTGTCTGGGAGAAGTTTGACAACAAGTTTCAAGGATGGAATTTGACATTGAATCGGCAAGATAGCTTCGAGTCCATAGACAATATGGAAAGGTGTGAAACCAGTAACTGTTTTTGTCGAAGTCTTGTAAGCCCAAATATCGAAGAAAAGGAAGTGGTGCCAGTTGGATTTATGGTCTCCAACTATCTGATGAAGCATCATTTTCAAAACTTTGTTAATGGCCTCGACCTGACCATTAGCTTGTGGATAATAGGGTGTAGAGTTTTCATGACGAAAACCTAGCTTGGCACTTAGTTCCTCCTTCATTTGATTATAGAAATATGATTCGTGATTAGTAAATATGGACTGCGGGACTACGAATCTTGCTATCACATGATTGAACAGGAAGAGAGCGATAGTCTTATCATCCTTTGCATATGTAGGCATGGCCTCATCTCACTTTGTAAAATAGTCAACGACTACGATGATGTAACCATGCCCCCCGGATGAGG
Source organism: Pseudotsuga menziesii (assembly GCA_001517045.1). Classification (NCBI taxonomy): domain Eukaryota; kingdom Viridiplantae; phylum Streptophyta; class Pinopsida; order Pinales; family Pinaceae; genus Pseudotsuga; species Pseudotsuga menziesii. The sequence goes on from LPNX010029583.1 coordinate 76,134, forward strand.
TAGGATTACAATGTATATAATCAATCCCCCATTTGGCAAAAGGGCCAATGACAATGACGACGTGTAGCATAGCAGGGTGAGTGCATTTTTTTGGATAAAAATGTTGATAGGGTGGGCATTTCTTAATAGCCTCGTGACAAAATTTAAAGACTGAAGGCTAGAAATAGCCAGCGTGAAGGATTTTCTGGGTTGTATCCATCCCAGATAAATGAATGCCACATGCTCTAGAGTGGAAATCATTCAACACTTGTTCATCTTTCTCATGGGTAAGGCATCATCGGAGAATGGAATTGATACCACGTCTATACAAAGTGTCATTCAAGAGGAGGTAGTATTTTACGTGGTGACGGATACGACGGCGATCATCACGGGATAGATTTGGCTGAAATATTTGTGTTCGGAGATAAATGAGCAAATATCCATACCATGGGTTAGTAGTGCTTATCAGGAACATGAATTCATCCGAAAATGAATCACTAGGCTCATATTCCGTCAAAGCACAAGGAATATCACACATGAGATCAACAAAGACCAAGGATTTCTTTGATGTGGCTTTGCCAAATTCCAGATCAAACTCTTGTAGTATGACTATCCATCGGGAGTACTTTCCCTTGAGCACCTGACGAGTCAGGATGTAATACATAGGGTTCTGGTCTGCCAATACGGTGGTTGTGCGGAGCAAAATGTAGTGACGAAATTTTTGAACAACAATGACCGTGGCCAATGATAATTTATCCATGCATAATTATAGCATTTCAGAATCCATAAGATTCTTACTAGCATATTAAATCACATGCTCCTGACCATCAGGATTTTCCTGCACCAAAACCATAGCGATGGTAGTAGTGGAGGCAGCAATATATAAGAGAAAATCCTTTGAATAATCTGGGGGGTGTATCACGGGTGAATGAGTCAGAGCATGTTTGAGATTATCAAAGGCTCGTTGGGTTTGGTCATCCTAATAGAATGGAGTGTCCTTCTTAAGGAGTCACATGTAACTGTGTGTTTTCTCTGCAAAATTGCACACGAAACAACAGAGAAAGTTTTCCTTCCCTATTAAATTTTTATCATTAAGCTAGCAATACATTAGGATATTTAACTGAGAGAATAACAAGCATATCAATCAAACATGAGAGACAATGAACATAGCGTTTATCCTTGGGGAAACCATAAATGGTGAAAACCCCGCAACTTCCTCATAGATAGAATCAGAACCAAAAGTAGAATAGAACACAGTAAGTGATCTCCTGACAGTAGTAACCTTCTTTCTATCTAGCCCCAGTGTCTTCTCCTTCCTCAACTATGCTCTACACTTGAGTGTGTGTGAGATGTGTGTTAAATAGAGAGGCCAACTCTCTATTTATACTAATTTCTGACTTGACTAAACCCTACTAGGGCCGACCTCACTAGGAGAGTCTAATAACTCTAGTGCCCCGGAACTGCGGGGACTTTAACCCTTAACCAATAGGAGGGTTACCCACAATGACTTGACATGACTTGTTTACATTATAGATATTTCCGATAGGAAAATCGGGGCATGACATGAATCAAGTACATCCTGGAATAAAAATTGGGTTACAATATATAAGAAATACAAGTGAAATACATTCCAAAGATACATATACATCAACACTCCGTCTTAACTAGGAAGGTATTCTTTCGACACAATTTTCAGCACAAGTCTTCTTCTCTGTATCTTTTGGATCATCATCGAGTCCTCGTCATCTTCAAGTCATCTTCATCTTCAAGTCATCTTCATCTTCAAGTCATCTTTATCTTCAGATATCGATCATCACTCGATCTGGATCACCACTGGACATCATCACTGGATCTAGATCATCACTCGATCTGGATCATCACTGCTGGATCATCATCACTGGATCTAGATCATCACTGGGTCATCATCATGGGTGCTATCTCTTGATTCTCCTCGTCATAGGAATCTCTACAGAGCCAGCCCTTTTTCATGCTGGATGTACATCTACAGAGCCAGTCCTTTTTCATACTAGATGTATCATCACAGAGCTAGTCGTTTTTCATACTATATGTGGAACACACACAGAGCTAGTCCTTTTTCATACTGGATGAGTCTTCATAGAGCTAGTCCTTTTTCATACTAGATGTGGAACATACACAGATCCGGTCCTTTTTCATACGGGATGAGTCTTCACAGAGCTAGTCCTTTTTCATACTAGATGTGGAATGCACACAGAGCCGGTCCTTTTTCATACTGGATGAGTCTTCACAGAGATAGTCCTTTTTCAAACTAGATGTGGAACACACATAGACCTAGTCCTTTTTCATACTGGATGATTTTTCACAGAGCTAGTCCTTTTTCATACTAGATGTGGAACACACAGAGCCAGTCCTTTTTTATATTGGATGAGTCTTCATAGAGCTAGTCCTTTTTCATACTGGATGTGGAATCTACACAGAGTTAGTCATTTTTCATACTAGATGTGTCTTCACAGAGCTAGTCCTTTTTCATACTGGATGTGGCATCCACACAGAGCTAGTCCTTTTTCATACTAGATGTGTCTTCACAGAGCCAACCCTTTTTCATGCTAGATGTGGCATCCACACAGAGCTATTCCTTTTTCATACTAGATGTGTCTTCATAGATCCAACCCTTTTTCATGCTGGATGTGGCATCCACACAGAGCTAGTCCTTTTTCATACTAGATGTGTCTTCACAGAGCCAACCCTTTTTCATGCTGGATGTGGCATCATCACATACATCTGAAAATGGAAGGAACCAATCCTCTCACCATGTCACAGCTCTTATATCTGATCATGGAAGGAACCAATCCTCTCACCATGTTGGAAAGGCACAGCACTTACATATGACCATGGAAGGAACCAATCCTCTCACGATGTCAGAAGGGCAGAGCATGAGCACATCACTTCCTCTTGGAGGAATCTCGATCTGGAGAACACCAAGCTTCTCCATGAAGTACTCAAACTTCACCCTAGCCAATGGCTTAGTCAACACATAATCTATTTGTTCATCCGTCACAACATAGTGGAGCTTCACTTCTCCTCTCTGCACCATATCCCTGATATAGTGATACTTGATCTCGATATGCTTCGACTTGTCATGGAATACTGGATTCTCTAACAACTTTACACAACTATGGTTGTCAGAGTATATACAAGTATCATCTAACTGGAGATCAAATAAATCAGATAATATCTTCTTTAGGCATACTGCCTCAAAACTAGCTGAATAGGCTGCGACATATTCTGCTTCAGCTGTACTTAGTGCCACGCAAGATTGCTTCCTACTAAAACAAGAGATCACACCTGATCCCATGATGAAGCAACACCCTTAAGTAGTCTTCCTATCGATGGCACTGCCTGCCCAATCTGAATCAACATAACCATCCAGGTTAATCCTTTGATCAGTCTCATACTTGAGCCCATAATCAACCGTACCCTTTAGGTACCTCAGAATGTGCTTTGCAGCAGTCAAGTGAACATGTCTCGGATTTGTCAAGTATTGGATCAAGGTGTTCACAGCAAAGCAAATATCTGGTCTCGTGTTTGTCAGGTACATAAAGGACCCAATCATCTGATGATACATCATGGCATCAATCGACTCTGATGAAGCATCACTCAATAGCTTTAGATTCGATGCCATAGGTGTGGTTATTTCCTTGCATTTCATCATCCCAAATCTCTTCAGGATCTCTACTGCATACTTCCCTTGTCCAAGGAAGATTCCATCTGTATTCTACCACACCTCCATACCTAGAAAATAATGCATCATACCCAAGTCCTTCATTTTGAACTTGGCAGCAAGATTTCTCTTCGTATCAGCAATCAACCCATCCATACCTGTCACAAACAGATCATCTACATATAGTAGGAGCATCACTGGGTTGCCATCTTCAACCTTGTAGTAAAGGTTGAAATCTGCTTTACTCTTGGTAAAGCCCAAACTAGATAGAAAGTTGTCAATTTTGCCGTACTATGTCCTAGGTGCCTGTTTCAAGCCGTATAAGGCTTTCTTCAATCTACACACATGAGACTCCCTGTCATGTATCTCAAAACCGAGTGGCTGCTCCACATACACTTCCTCTTCCACTACACCATTCAAGAAAGCAGTCTTGACATCCATTTGGTGTATGTTCCATTTCATCACTGCAGCCAGAGAAAGTACTAATCTGATGGAAGTGTATCTCACTATAGGTGCAAAGGTTTCTTCATAGTCTATTCCTTCTTTTTGGGAGAAACCACGAGCAACAAATCTTGCTTTATATTTATCTATGTTACCGTCTACAGCATGCTTAATCTTGTAGATCCATTTGGAAGTTACAACTGTCTTCCCTTCTGGTCTTGGGACAACATCCCAAACATCATTCTTCATGATCGATTGATACTCTTCGATCATAGCATCCTTCCATTCTTCTCGTTCTGCCGCTTCTTCATAATTGGAAGTTTCTTTATCAATGAAATCACATAGTAATTCTACATAACTAGAACAGGGTATGGTCCTCTTTCTTTCTCAAAGATTCTCTTCTGGAACCCCATATATTTCCGCACCTTGGATAATCTCTCATACCCAAGCAGGTTTCCTCTTGTGAGGATTCTTCTCCTATGGTGGATCTACAGGTCCTTGTGGTTCTTCAAATTCTTGATCTTCTTCTTGAGTTTCTTTGTTCATGATTGTATCATGAATTCTAGGAGCTTCTGCTTCTTCAGGTTCTTCAGCATGTTTCTTTCTGGATTTGATGTAGGATGAATCTTCGTCAAATGTTACATCCCTACTGATGTCAATCTTTTTGAACCCTGGGAAGTATATTATGTAATCCTTCAAGCTTTCAGAGTATCCCACAAATATACCCTTCTTTCCTGAAGGATATAATTTTGTCCTCTTCTCTTTTGGAATGTGTATGTACACTAGACAGTCGAATATTCTGAGATGGCTGACTTCTGGTTTCTTGTTAGAGAAGACTTCTTCAGGAGTCTTGTTCTTGAATACTCTGTGTGGAGTATGGTTCTATACATACACTGGTGTTTTGGCTGCTTCTGCCCAAAGATGCATAGGAAGATATTGATCATGAAGCAAAGCTCTTGTGGCTTCCATGATAGTTCTATTCTTCCTTTATGCAATCCCATTCTGTTGTGGATTATAAGGAGTGGACAACTCCCTCTTAATCCCTGAGTCTTTACATAGTTCTTTGAACTCATTTGAAGTGAATTCTCCGCCATTATCTGATCGAAAAGTCTTGATCTTCTTTTCAGTGTGGTTCTCAATCAAGGATTTGAATTCCTTGAACTTGCTGAATACTTTGTCTTTGTTCTTCATGAAGTAAATCCATGTATTCCTAGAAAAGTCATCAATAAAAGAAACATAGTATGCATACCCGCTTAGAGAACTTGATGACATTGGTCTGCATACATCAGAGTGGATGATTTTCAAGATTCCTTTTGCCTTGCTCTCTCTACTTGGAAATGTCTTCTTTGTATTATTTCCTTTTGCACATCCTTTTGAGACCCCATCATGTTTTGCTTGAATTTCTGGAAGACCTTCAACAACTTTGCTTGCAAGTGGTAGTGCTCTGTAATGCACATGTGCAAGCCTTCTATGCCAAAGTTCATTTAGTTCTACTGAGTCATGAACCAAATATTAATCTCGTTGGCCCTTCAACTTGTATAGACCTCCTTCTTGTTCCCCAATCACTATTGCACCGTCAAAATTCTTTCCCTTTGGCCACATAAGAACTTGGCCATCTATGAAAGCAACCCTCATTCCTTTTGCTTCCAATGCAGATATGGAGAGGAGGTTCTTCTTTAGTCCTGGAACAAATAATACATTCTTCATCTTCATAGACTTTCTAGAGTGTAGTATATAGGAGGATTTACCACTACCTTTTATTGGATACTGGTCGTCATCCCCAAGTTTCACCTTGTGAGGTGACTCATGTTCAGATAGCTTCACAAATGATTCTTTGAATCCCATCATGTGCTTGGAAGCACCACTATCTATGAGCTAATCATTGCTTCCATGTGAAATAGTTCCCATAAGAGCGGAGATCAGCACATATTCTTGATCACTTAAAGAATCACTTTCTTGTCTAACTCTCTTTGTGGAAGGTTCATCATCCTCTATAGCATGAGCATGATGTCTTCTCTTGTTTTGCTTCTTCTTCTTTAAGTTCCCGTTATTAGGGTAGAATCTGGATATGTGACCTTTCTCATCACATGTGTAACATATAATGGTAGACAGATCTATTTTAGGGTGTGAGATCTTACCTTTGGAGTGATGATGGTTCCTTCTAGTTTTCTTGGAGTGAACTGTGAGAGCTTGATCTTAATTTCCCATCTTCTCTTCTTGAGTTGCTATTCGAGCTTCTTCTTGAGAACATTCTTCCCATAGTCTACTAAACTTGACTAACTTCTTTCTGGGACAAATCCATTGAATGAAAGAGTCCCATGATCTAGGCAGACCATTCAAGTTGGTAATCACAATCTCTGCATTTTCCACTTCTTCATCTACTGCTTCCAGTTGTTCCTTGATATAAGATACTCTTATAAAGTAAGACTGAATAGTCTCAGCATTTTGTATCTTTACATTCTTCAATTGGTTTCTTACAGTCATCTTCCTATTTATGTTCTTCCCTTCAAACAATTTGGTTAGGGAATCAAACATAGCTTTAGGTGTCTTGAGGGAGGACACCTGTGGTATGAGGCAATCCTTGATAGAATCAGCAATGATTCTCTTTTCCATAACCATATTATTCTTATGTAAGGCCTTAGCCTCATCTCCATCTGGAACTGGAACCTCCTCATTGATATAGGAGTCCAACTCATTTTCTTCCAGGACTAGGGAGATCCTATACTTCGAGGCTCAGATGTTATCATCTCCCTCAAGATTTTCATCAAGCTTGGTATGATGAGACATCTTAACTGAGAACCTCAAATGGAAATACAAAAGATTTATATCTTACTAGGTCAAGATGTCGGACCTGGATTTGGAGCTGAAATCCTGAAGTGCTGGTTTAGTAGCAAATTAGGGTTTTGCTTTTCTGGAGTTATGTCCAACCAAATGCTTTGAATTGATCCCTAGCTTTGATTTTGGGGAGGAGATCAATCCAGGCCTGGGCTCATTGAAAAATTCCTCTTCTGTGAAAAGCCCTAATTTTCGGCAGTAGTGTCGGGTCCAAAACTGAAAAACCTCAGAATTGGATTCTACATTGACAGAAATATGCGCCCTAAGGAGGATCTTTAACTGGGAGAATAACAAGAACAATAATCAAACACAAGAGATAATGAACACAGTGTTTATCCTCAGGGAAACCATAAATAGTGAAAACCCCGCAACTTCGTCAGAGATAGAATCAGCATCAAAAGTAGAACCCAAAATAGTAAGTGATCTCCCGACAGCAGTAACCTTCTTTCCATCTAGCCCCAATGTCTTCTCCTTCCTCAACTATATGCTAGACTTGAGTGTGTGTGAGATGTGTGTTAAATAGAGAGGCAAACTCTCTATTTATACTAATTCCCGACTTGACTAAACCCTACTAGGTCCGAGCTCACTAGGAGAGTATAATAACCCTAGTGCCTCAGAACTGTGGGGACTTTAACCCTTAACCAATAAAAGGGTTACCCATAATGACTTGACATGATTTGTTTACATTATAGATCTTCCCGATAGGAAAATCAGGGCATGACATGACTCAAGTACATCCCGGAATAAACATTAGGTTACAATATATAATAAATAAAAGTGAAATACATTCCGAGGTTACATATACATCAACATTCCCTTGCAAAATTTGGAGTTCTAGAAGGTTGGTTGGGGCTGGTAGAGCTAAAATAGTGGCAATTTTCAATGGATCTATCCAGATGCCATCCTTAGAAACCAAAAAACCTAACAGGCGTACCGTCTCAATGCTAAAAGCACACTTATGAGGATTGAGCCGTATATTATAATGACAACATCTCAGGAAAATGTCTCTAAGATGACCAGGCTGTTCCTCTCATCGCTGTGAATGAGCAAGGAGGTAGTCAAGGTATGGTTCAACAATGTGTTTTATATCATGAAATGCATAGGACATAGCACGCTGGAAAGTGGCTCCAGTGTTTTTTAGGCCAAATGGTAACTTCCTATATGCAAAGGTTCCCCATGGGAAAATGAATGTCGTCTTGTGCTGATTGGTGGGTAAAATCTCAATCTGATTATAACCAGAAAATCCATCCATAAATGAGAAGGTGACACTTCCGACATAGTTATCGGCATAATTATCGATAATTTGGTCGATATGGAGAGTGGGAAAGTTATCTTTGGGACAAGCTTTGTTCAAATCTATGAAATTGATCCAGACTCTAATGGTGCCTTGATTTTTATTAATAGGGACAATGTTCGATACCCATTCCATCAGGGGCATGGGATAAATAAACCCTTCTTTGAGAAGTTTCTCTATTTCAGCTTTGATAGCTGCGGTTTTTCGTGGATGGACTTGCCTTAGTTTTTTCCTGACAGGTTTAGCAGTGGGATAGGTTTTTATTTCATGGACCACAATGGATGGGTCTATCCCAGGAATTTCTTCATAAGACCAGGAAAAAATATTACGAAATTCTTTGAAAAGTGCCCTGTATGCTTCAGATTCTTCTGTCGAGCAGTTCTTCCCAACATGAACATGCTCAAGGGTACCGGTCTTGGCTGATATGTCAATTGGATTTGTTTAAGTAATACTAGATAGGTTTCCTTCAGAATATATGTCTTGCAACAATATAGGAGTTTGATGTGTGTTGACAGTATCAGTGGAAAAAAGAGATGCAAAGTCATGGTCTACTGAACTAGTGTTGGGGAGGAACGAGGATCTATGATGATGATCCTCCCAAATAGGCTCATCCATACTCATGATCTCCATAATGGACTCATCAGAAGGAAAAGTCTCAGAGAGATAATCCAGAATAGGAAGAGAGGGTTATAACCAGTTGGGCAGGTGGTAAGGGTCCGAAGCAATGAGATGAAGTTCATCAGTGTGGTCATCGAAAAGGGTTTGAATAACATTGTACATTTATTCATGTGGACTCAACAATTCATTTTCCCTTTGGATCATGATCAAATGATGAAATCATATTTACTGTCGCCGTGTCTGTGTTAGGAGGAGTGGATGAAAAAATACCCATAAGGGATGAATCCTTCAACATGCCTACCCCAATCGACTGGTAAGGAGGAGGGGACTGGCCTAACATAGGGATGTTATTATCCATAGAGGTAGTATAATCCAACATATATAAATTGAGCTAGTCAATGGTGACAATTCTCCCTAGATGCAGAAATTGGACAGTTCGAAATACCGTCGAAGCGATAGCAGTCATGGCGTAAAACCAATTTCTTCCTAGAAGGAGGTTGTAATCTAATGGGGCGTCTACTACTTCCACTTGAATAGAAACAAATTTGCCCCTAAGCTCAACTGAAAGGGCTGTTATGAGACCATGGGGCTGGAAACCTTGTCCATCAAAGGATTTTAGAGTCATAGGTGATGTTACAATCTCGGGAGAGCCAATAGCTTTCCAACAAGACAGGGACAAAACCAAAGTTGAAGCTCCTTCATCTAAGATAGTTCTAAAGACCTTCTTGCCGACTATATTCATTATGATTTGGAAAGTGAGTTTGTGAGGTAGTCTATAATTATAGTTCTTGACATTGAAATGAATCAAATTAGTATTATTTGGGTCTAAATATCCTAACGGAGTTAACAAGTTTTTGCGTTGTGTAGGACAACTTTGTAGTACTTCCAAGGTAGACATTGGACATGGTGCCTGAGAGAGATATTCAACTACATTATAAAATTGAGGAACTTGGGAGTTAGGGTTAAAAATAGCCTTCCTAAGAGTACTCTTGGGTGGATGAAAAACCATGTCGAGATTATGCTTCTCGATGGTTAGGGGAACAGTAGACGAGGATTCATGAGAACCAGTAAAGGGAGCTTTTCCTGAAGAAGAATTGTCTTCTTTCTTGTCTGCGGGTTTGTCATAACTCTAACTTCGAGTTTGCAAACTAATAGTATCCGAGGACATCATGCAAATTTCCTTTGAAGAACTATAGTTTCCTTGACTATACATGTGGTCTATCAGTTGTTGTTGAGAGGGAAAAGGATCCATGAGAACTGCGGGTGCGGGATTAGTTTTCAAAAATTGGGTGATTTCTTCCCAACGAGGACACTCTTTTGTGAATTGGTCACCTCTGCATAGTGTAGAAGGAGAGAGTCGATGTAGGTCGACTTGAATGAAGACCGACTTAGTCGATCAACCGACTAAGTCGAGAGACCGACTTAGTCAATCATCCGACTAAGTCGAGAGACCGACTTAGTCGATCAGCTGACTAAGTCGGTGGGCCGAGCAAACACAGTAATTAAGTCTGCTAACTAATAGTCGTGTTGGTTCACCGAACCGACAGGTAGTTATTTCTGTAACTGTTTGTAACCTGTATATATTAGGCTGTTGAGCCTCACAAGAACGCAGTTTAGTTCTTGGCTTTGTACGATCTATTGAGAATAATATAATCTGTTCATCGTATCTGGTATTATCTCTGGTATCTGTGTATATTTCTGTATATTTTTGTATGTATTATTGGTAACCTTATGTGATCTGTGAGATTACAACATTGGTTCCGTTTCCGGTAGTACATAACTGGAATATATGCTCACCTATGATACCAGAACAGGAGATAAAGGACTGGTGGGAGCGAAAAATTGCTAACTATCTACAAAATTACGCGAGAAGGAACAGATTGACAGTCGCAGAAGCAAAAGCCAGATTTTTCACTGAGACTCACGAAAAGTTTGTTGAATCCATGCCACACCTACTGAAGCAGCTTGTGGATGAGAAAACCGGACAAAACTAAAGAAGAACAGTTACTCCATAAACTGATCTGAGGAGGACGTACGAATCTATCGGAGTGGTTCGAAAAGATAGCCGACGACTTCTGTGAGGAACAAGCAGTCGAAGACAGGACTTCTGTGGAAACTATTCGACAGAAATTTTTCACAGAATTTACTGATCAATTCTTGTGTTCCTTGCCGACTTTGCTGTTCAAGTTCTTAATAGAAAGAGGAGCAGGCCATATTGTCGAAGCTCGACCACTACTACGCGAACCACCCTCAAATACTAACTGGGCAGAGAAACAGAAGCAGTGGGAAAAATTCATTGCTGAAAGGGAGTGGGAATACTTCCTGAGCAAATAGACAGCATTATCCGAGCTTCCTAACAAGCGTCGGGTAGGCTATGGGGGGGTAGCTGGTCGTGTGTCGGAGAAGGAGCATAGTGGATACCAGTCGACCAGACTTAAGCCAGTAATGAACAGTCGACCGAAGAAGAATTGATAGTATTGTATGAAAGTATGTCGGACATTAAAATAATCGAGAGGGACGAACGACAGCAAAGAAGGGAAGCCAGACGTGAACGAGCCGACGAGCTGCTTCGAGAACAAAACCCTAGGGAGACCGACCGAGATGAGAATCCGCCAGAGTCGGGTCATGACCGACACAAAGAAGGCGTAGATGAAGAAACGGCCCCTAAGGCAGAGGAAGTGTGGATAGAGCAGCAAGAAGCTCTCCAAATAGTGATCCCTGATGAAGTAACCATGTCCCCCGCCAATTCCCATACCGTAATACAGACTATTATTGAAGACGACCTCCGACTGAGAGCTGGTGACATCACAATCTGGAGTCGACTAGGCGATGAACCGTACCCAGGACGACACCTTGTTATACGCCGACCGGTCGAAGGGAACTGGGTGACCTTTCAAACAGCACCCTCCTTTCGTAGTATCCACTTGCTCCTGCCGACACATGAAGGAGCACCCCCCCTGCCACATACAACTTTCGAAGATAACCACGAGTCAGACCTGAGCACGCAAAGTGACAGTGGGTCATCGAAAAGACAAATTATCAACAATCCGCTGTACCGCGAGAAATAATCAACCACCGACGGAGGCACAAGTTTCGTCGACCAAAACCCCATCGTCACCCCTACAGTTTCGATTATATCATCGACCCCACCTCTTTCACCTCCACCAACACCTCCCACCCCGCCAACTTCAGAAAGTAGTGACAGTGACTCCGACATGGGTCACGGATCTGCTCAGATTCCCCTTTATGAGGGCGGCGAAGACCCCAGACGACATTGGTTCGTCTGTGAGTCGATATGGGAGGCCAACAAGGTCACAGAAGAAGAACGCCAGATGGCCCAGTTCGCGGGAGCCCTAAGGAAAAGAGCTCTAACATGGTATATGACATTTTCTGAACGACAGCCCAGAGCAACAAAAGCTGAGATAAAAGCGCAATTCCTATCATTTTTTAAGACCCCAGACGCCAAACACCTGGCCGCCAAGAAGCTGAAAACAACATCACAGAAGCCAGGAGAAACCGTCCGCGACTATGATAAACGATGGAAGGATCTATTGAGCCAGTTAGACTATACTATTAATGAACAATTACTGATTCAATGGTTCCTTGCAATACTCTCACAGAAAGTTCGCCGACACATCAGTCTGGAAACTTTCAAGTCGTATGAAGATGCGCTGACAAAAGCTCTGCAAGTCGAGATGGATGAAGACATACCTGCATATCAGACCAACCACAATATGGAGGAACAGCTGGAAAACGTGCAGAAGTCCTTGAAAGAACTCACACTCAAGAACCAAGAAGTCTGGTGCACTAACTGTTCAACAGCCAATCATTCCAAAGATAATTGTCGATAGCAATTCAGCCGACAAGATGTCCGTTTTGTACAAACAAAGGCGTTTTGCGACATTTTCCAGGAACGTGGAGACCATTCTACCACCGACTGTCCTTATAATATGAAGAATGGAAAGGCTTCCTGGTGTGCTATCTGCGAAACTGCCAATCACAACACGACCGACTGCCATCTTAACCTGAAAAATAGACAGAACTACCAGGCCGTCTACCAGAGGAATGCAGTAGCACAGAACACGGAGCAAAAAAATAACAATAACCAGAATGGGAAACGCAATGACAACCGACGATATGAACGCCGACATGACAATCGACGACCAGGGTTTGGAAGAACAGGTCGATTCGTTGGGAATCGCGAAATACGAAGTCGTCGACCCACACAATGCTTTATTTGTTACAAAGAAGGGCACAGATGCACAGACTGTCCGTACAAGGACAGAACTGACCTCAAATTTTGTACACACTGTGGGGTAGGCGATCACTCCTTGGAGGATTGTCCTACCATGTTGTAAAAAATCAGCAATAAAAAGAATGTTAATGTCTTGTCTTGTGTCCAGAAGAATGATGTAATAACTACTAAGAACTTGCACATTGTCACTCGACAAGGCACCAAAACTGGGCCTGATAACCCTCAGATTAGCAGAATCAAAACCACAAATGCATACCCTGACCCTAGCAAGGAACAACAGATATATCAAGAAGCCACACACATATTCCAAAACATTTCACAGCAAGAAGACATTAGTAACAGTCGACTTAGCTCGAACCAACAATTAACCCAGCTCATTCAAACAGACGAATCTGTAGGTCAGTTCATCGAATTACTGCATCAAATTAAAACCACTAACCCTGAGAAACAAACTAAGAACATTTGTAGTTTAAATCAGAAAGACAAAAACGATGTCGACCCACTCGTCGACTTAGAAATTGAAGGATACCAAGTCCGACAAGTCGTTCTGGATTTTGGGTCCCAAATAAATATTATGACCAGGGATACGTGGGAACAAATGGGCAAACCTCGACTCTATGAGTCAGGCATCTACCTAAAACTGGCTGACCAAGCTCTCATTGAACCCATTGGGGTTTGGAAAAATGTAGACACAACCATTAAAGGCATATCAACTAAGGTTGAGTTTGAAATTATTGACCCAAAGGAAGGATCTAGCTCCTTCCCAGCCCTTGTCGGTCGACCTTGGGGTCGAAAGATGAAAGCCTCTATCTCCTTAGATAAAGAAAGGATCAAGCTAAAAGGTAATGGCCAAAAAGTTATTGTACCCATTAACCCTTCCCAAGGAAAGCCTTGGATAGAACCTATTGATGAGGAGGTTGATGTTAGACAGCTCTACCAAATCCACAATAATACTGACTATACTGAACCAAACATCTATGGGGAACTTCACTTAGGAAACCAAGACTCAGTTGGTTATAATTCAGATGCCGAACTCTATGACTGGGAGATATAAAACTATGAAACACAAGCAAGAGGGTGCTGGACTATCCAAAAAGTACAGAAAAAACCCACCCGACAGTGCTTTATAGTCTCAATTATCCCCAAGATTTTTGAGAAAAAAATAAGAGAACACCCTACCTTACAACTGACCAGCGAAAACACCAGGAAACTACCTAGGTATAAGGAGAGGGAATCCCCAGTCATGCATGTCGAACAAGTGTCTAAAAACATTGGAGAACATGGCCGACTACAGAGCTTAGTAGAAACCTTCACAGGTCAGGCAACTAGATGGTGGGACACCCATCAGACAAAACTGCAGACCTGGACTAGTGCTGCAACTTACTTTGTTGAAAGGTTTGGTGGCAGGAATTTAACCTCACAAGCACAGATCCCTATCTTCACCCAAGGGAAAGACCCAGAAGAACACATCCAAACTTGTGAAAAAGAGTGGAGAAGACTTGGACATAAGGATGAAAGAGCCTGGCCACACTTATTTCCTTCCACCCTAGATGACCTACCTAGAAAATGGTATAAGATGGAGGAAGTTAAAGGTGAAACCTTTTTCTGGAATGAACTAAAAGCCAATTTCATTAAAGCCTTCAACTTTATACCTAAGGATAAACAATTAGTCGAGCCAGCATAACAAATCAAACATTTCATTCAACCGACTGAAACACACCCTCACAAAGACCCTCGACAGGTCAAGAACTGCAATAGTCTTCACAAAGGATCAAAAGTCGAGTCGACCCGATTACAATTGGAGAATGAACACACCAAAGGGAAAAGCTTCAGATGGAAATACAACCATGCTGAAACAACAAAACCAATCCACTCAGTGCTAAGGGTCGCGACTACCGATAAACCAGACCTCGACCGAATGACTGCCGCCGACTTCCCTGCTACATTCCCACAGTTCAAGGAAGGAAGTCGACAGATCAATGAAGCTAAAGTTCCGGAATGGTTAGATGCCAAAGTAAGAACTCAGGAGGTCGACATTTCAAATGACGACCGACCAAAAATAGCCAAGATTGGTGACTATTGGAATGAACAACAAACTGCTGAAATAGTAACCTTACTTAGAGAATTCCAAGACGTCTTTGCAAGGGACTATAAAGATTTGAAAGGGTTAGTTCAAGAAATGGGAGAGATGAAAATCGACACTAAACTTGATGTCCGACCTGTCAAGAAAAGGCCTTATAAACTAGCCCACAAGTATAAGGAAATAGTTAAAAAGGAGATCGACAACATGTTGGAAGCAGGGATTATCTACCCTATCGACCAGTCGGAATGGGCCATTCCCATGGTCGTACAGCCTAAGAAACATGACCCGACCAGATTACGAATCTGTGTCGACTTTAGGGAGCTGAATAAAGTTACACTGACAGATCCCTTTCCCACTCCATATGCTGATGAAATCTTGAATGAAGTTGCAGGACATGAGTGTTACTCATTTACAGATGGGTTTTCAGGTTATAACCAGGTACCCATAGCAAAAGAGGATCAAAAGAAGACAACATTTGTTTGTGAATTTGGATCTTTTGCTTATAGGGTTATGCCTTTTGGACTAAAGAATGCACCTGCAGTGTTCTCCAGAATTGTTGTAAAAACCTTCCAGGAATACATCTATAAAACTATGGCAGTATACTTTGACGACTGGACTATTTATTCCATATTAAAGGATCATTGCACATGGCTCCGACTTATGCTGGAAAGATGTCGACAGATTCAACTTTCCCTCAATATTAAGAAATGCATCTTTATGACTCCCATAGGCATACTCTTAGAACATATTGTCTGCAAAGAAGGAATCAAGGTTGACTTTGCTAAAATTAAGATTATTCTTGACCTAAAACCCCCAATAAACCCTAAACAAGTTAGGGTCTTACTTGGTCATACTGGGTATTATAGGAAATTCATCAGACATTATTCTGATATGACTTACCCCCTAGAAGAATTACTGAAGGACGATATCGAATTTAAATGGACAGAAGAATGCCAGATCTCCTTCAACAGACTAAAGAGAAAACTGGTCGAAGCACCCATACTTAAATTTCCAAATTGGTCGACCAAATTTCATGTGCATATCGACGCATCAGGAATAGCAATTGGAGCAATCCTGACTCAACCAGGAGATGATGGGATGGATTACCCTATAGTTTATAGCAGTCGAAAATTAAATAAGGCTGAAAAGAACTATTTGACCACGGAAAGGGAAGCCTTAGGAATGGTATTTGCACTTCAGAAGTATCGACACTACCTATTAGCTAACCCCTTCATATTTTACACTGACCATCAAGCTTTGAAGTATCTCGTAAACAAACCTCTTCACCATGGGTGAATTTGTCGATGGCTACTTCTCTTTCAAGAGTTTGAGTTTGAAGTAGTGGTCCGACCAGGAAAGCTCAATGTCAGACCTGACCACCTATCCCGAATCGACACAGGAGAAGAACCGACCGGAGTCGACGGCGACTTGCCGGATGCACATATATTTCGTATAGAAGCAATACCAGCAGAGTTGGAGGATATTGCTCAGTTCTTAGAGACAGGTCAGGCACCAGAAGGTCTGAGCACTAAGAAGAAACAAATCCTAGCTATGAAGGCTCCTCCATACAGCCTCATCAATGGATTTCTATACAAAATGGGGTTAGACGATGTTCTTAGAAGATGTGTACTCGACCATGAACGAGAGCAAATCATGCACGAAGCACATTATGGACTAGCAGGAGGACATTTTCAGGCCGACACAACTGCCAAGAAAATCCAACAGTCTGGATTATGGTGGCCGACACTTCATAAAGATTGTAAAAACTTTGTCAGCCGATGTGATAGATGTCAATGACTCAGTCGACCACTGCCAAGCACAGAAATTCCCCTGATCTCTGTCAACGCTAGTCTCACCTTTGAAATCTGGGCTATAGACTTCATAGGACCATTCCCTGTCCCAGCCCGACGATCAGGTGCTAGATATATCATTACTGCAGTGGAATATGTTACTAAATGGGCAAAAGCAGAACCTGTCGAGACCTGTTCAAGTGAGATAGCTGCTAAGTTCATATATGAAAACATCATTACTCAATTTGGTTGTCCACTCACTTTGATCAGTGACCAAGGGTCTCACTTCGTTAACAAAACTATCAAAAATCTAACCGACAATTTTCACATCGACCACCGCCGTAGTACAGCATATCACCCCCAGTCGAATGGTGCAATCGAAGCCTTCAATAAGACACTGACAAAAGGATTGACTAAAATATGTAGTGCTAACAAGGATGACTGGGATGAGAAAATTCCTGCAGTCTTATGGGCATACAGGACAGCCTACAAACGGTCAACTGATCAAACCCCTTTTCGACTGGTATATGGCCAAGAAGCAGTCGTCCCTTTACACTTCAGACAACAGGCACCTATAGTTGCACAACTATTACATGTTGATGTCGAACAGGCCAGGAAGGATCGACTCTTTCAACTTAATAAACTAGAAGAACACCGACTTATGGCCATCCAACACCAGGAAATACAAAAACAACAACAGAAAGCATGGCACGACCGTAATATCATAAACAAAAATCTGTCGGTCGGTGACCTTACTTTACACTATAACAGTCGAGTCAAAGGAAAACCCAAGAAATTGCACACAGAATGGATGGGCCCGTACATAGTCGAAGAAATAGATCCCAATGGGTCGGTCTGACTAAAAACATTACAGGGCCTGGTATTTCGGAAACTCGTTAATGGAGCCCGACTGAAACG
>LPNX010029583.1:94229-167115 GCA_001517045.1 Pseudotsuga menziesii
CATCGACATCACTTTCATCGACCAGTCATGCCGACCATTTTCACGACCAACACCGACCGTCGACCTCGAGAGTCCCATCACATATTAATGGCCTCGAGCGCCGAACCAGATCCCCCAAATCACACTCGAGTATTGCAGTTGGACTGTCAAGTCCATCATTAATACGACCAGCTCAACACTCCACCATTCCCATGCCTATAAATAATGGACCGCCGAAGGTTCATTCACCACACCCCTTACACACAGAGCACTCGCATTCCCCATCGACTAAATCCCACGAACCCTGTTACCAGTCCAACCAGTTTGATATCATGGCACCTAAGCTTACCCGTGACGCGGCCAAGGCAAAAGAGTTACAGGCAGAGGACACACCCTTGGTCCAAAGATTGAAACATATCCAAAATGCCAAATTCCAGGAGGGTCCTTTCCAAAAACTATAGACCGAAATCCAAGAGTGGGCCTTTGTCGATAGTAAAATGACCCAGGCCGCTGAGAAAATCCGAAATAGCTCTATCCTCTAGTACCCTAACGCACCACTAATGGCAAGCTTCGGTGGGACGAAGGAGGCAGCGGTTAAATTTATTATCAGTCGTTACCACAACGGCTGATTCTATTTCGACCAACCGATTGACATCACTGGGGATGTTATTTTGGCTCTTACAGGTCTGTCAAACAAAGGCGACCCTGTCCCAATTGGGATTAAGGAAGGCCTCGTCCAAGAACTCACAGGCACACCGACTGGAAAAAACTCGAAGGGATTGATGATAGGCCAGATAGCGACAAGAACGCCACAAATTGTGGCTAAAATCATCGCCGTCACCCTTACCTTGGCTGGTCGGAGCAGCGACCTAAAACTGGAAATGTTGGAGGCGGTGGACACAATTGCAACAGATGGACATATTTATAGATGGGGCGACTATGTGGCCGACATGGTCAAAACCATCTGTGAGCGTTGCCAGGAAACGGGAGGTATTATCAAATTTCCCTCATTATATGGATTATTATGCACCATATATGTCCGGAAGGCAGTGCAGTATTCCGAGAGCCCACAAGGTTTGAAATGCACAGGTTCAAACCCTTTT
Source organism: Pseudotsuga menziesii (assembly GCA_001517045.1). Classification (NCBI taxonomy): domain Eukaryota; kingdom Viridiplantae; phylum Streptophyta; class Pinopsida; order Pinales; family Pinaceae; genus Pseudotsuga; species Pseudotsuga menziesii. The sequence goes on from LPNX010029583.1 coordinate 95,312, forward strand.
CACAGAGAGGAACCCTGCATGAGCTGGCACAAGGCAAAGTATTTTTAGAGACTTGGTTCTAGCAGCTGAAAGTCCGAACGACGAGGTGGAGGGTGCCACAGAACATCCGACGAAACCTCCCAGCTCAGCCTCACATCCAGTTAGCTCTCGACCATACGTCAGTATGGTATATGAGAGGTCAAGATCCCAAAGCAAAAGACCTCGACTACTACCCAACAGTCGAACAGATCTTTCAGGAGTTGAGTCGACAGGAAGGCACAAAAGTACCAATTCCATCAGCTGCCAAAGAAGTCGACTTCTCTATCGTCGAGCCTCTTACAGACCAAGAGAAGGAAGAGGATTATGAGTTAAATTTGTACATCAGCACTTTCGTGTCGGAGGATACTCCGACTGTGACCACTAGTCGGGTGCACTTAACAGTGAAGCATCCAACCGCACCCAGAGTGAACCCCCCGTTGACAGAACAACAACAACCAACAGAACAGGCATAACCGACAATACCACAAACAGCTCCTCCGGCGCCAGAGACTGTCGACCCAGCTCAGACTCCGACAGGGGAAGTCGAGGAAGACAACCCTGAATATGCTGTGTCTCGGAGCATTATCAAAAAGCTGGCAAGGAGATAGCCGTCGCCAGAAGGAAGATCAAGCTACAGACAAGACAGCAAGGCAAGGGAAAGCGTAAGCTTGTCCTTGCTGACTCCACCGATGACGACGAAGAACTAGCAGCAGCAGCACTCGACATTGTCGAAGATGCCCGGGCTAATAAGGTAACTGTTGAAACCCAGTTTCAATGCTTTATTGATGCAGGAGCTCCGGAGGGTTGACCCAAGAAAGCCAAAACTCAGGCGACACCTGAAAATATAGTCGACCTTGTGTCGACCCCTCCACCTCCATCTTCGACCACCATAGCCGAGGAGCAAGCACCGGTACAGCAGACCGACATTTCCATAGAAGTATTTGAAAGAGTTATCCCGGAGGCACTTAGGGCTAGGGCCAGCACGGACGCTGAACTCAAAGCCTTCTTTCAAACGCTACCTGCAATATTCCAGTCGGCACAAACAATACGGACAACATCACCACTGAAAGCAAGCAAAAAGATATATGCCCAGCAAACAACAGTATTTACAAGGGTCCACGATGGTGGAGACATAGTAGGGCATGAACAGACCTTCACCGACTACCAACCCCCACCGGAAGAAGACATTATGTCTTCCGACCAAAGTTCACAACACCATTCTCCATCACCACCAGGATCAGGAAACCATCCATCCCCACCTTCACTACCATCATCTCCACCACCTCCACCACCGCCTGATTCACAGCCGAAACCACCATCATCTTCACAGCTGGAAGTGGACATACCACCTCCTCAACCACAAAAACCCCCGACCACTGAACCACCCCTTCAGACACAAGCACCTTCGACTTCTGTTCCACCTTCCACTTCTACAGGCCCTCAAGATAAGCCAACAGAACAGCAATAGGAGACCACAGAACCGACTTCTACTACTGCAGGTACTCAGGAGCACGATGCTGACAAACAAAAGAAACAGACAGACTAGCATCGACCATCCAGGCTACGGATAAGTTTAAAAGATGCAAGTTCGTTGACCGACACAGAGGTCGGTCAACTGCTAAACACCCTAGCAAAAGAAGCAAAGAAGAGGATACAAACAGTAAAGAAACAACTCGGGGATAAGGAGGCTGAACAGGTCGAGTTTCTCAGCAAGTGTAGGTCTCTTGCACAAACTGTCACCCCAAGACCGGTCGAAACTGCAACGGACCGACCACTCGAAAGGGCGTATCAGCTATTTGAAGGCTTGGTGTCGACTATCCAGATGCATATCCAGGGGACTAGAGCCGAACAAAAAGAAGAGACTGCTCGACTGCTCCTGACCCAGCATACTGCCTTTTCGGAGGCTTGCAAACTTTTACAGGACCATATGGAGGAATCCATTGTTACTGAAGAAGTGCTAAGAGATTGGCCGACTCATTATGGGCAGGTCTATCATCAGAGCAGGCAGACTTGACAAGGCATTCAGGCCTTGGAAAGTCGGAAAATGACCGAGGTAGAACTGAGGCAGACCCTTGAAGAGCAGATTGTGATGGAAAGTAGCAAGCTGCAAAAACTCGAACGAGAAGCTTATCAGTGGGTACAGCAAGCCTTACCAAACTTGGAGAAGGTTGACCACATCTGTCCACAAATGAAACGACTCCTGGATGCCGCCAAAGAACAAAACCAACTGTTGGGCCCTAGCATGGAAAATATTGCAGAAATGCCTATGGCCGAGAAGATGTCGGTATTATCAAGTGTAACAACTCTAACCATCGACATCCAGAAAGCCCTGCAGACATGGACAGATTTCCAGCGTCAACTTGCCATCACAGCTCCCGCCATCGTCGAAGTGTGCGTTCAGAGACGACCGACCATCCGACTACATAGTCCTCACCCGGAGCAAGTCTGACAGGCTCGACAGGACTTCATTTTTTGTACTTACCTTTTTCTTCGGGACGAAGAAATGTTTTGTTTGTGGGGGAGATGTAGAAGGAGAGAGTCGACGTAGGTCGACTTGAACGAATACCGACTTAGTCGATCAGCCGACTAAGTCCAGAGACCGACTTAGTCGATCAGCCGACTAAGTCGGTCGGCCGAGCAAACACAGTAATTAAGTCTGCTAACTAATAGTCATGTCGGTTCACCGAACCGACAGGTAGTTATTTCTGTAACTGTTTGTAACCTGTATATATTAGGTTGTTAAGCCTCAAAAGAATGCAGTTCAGTTCTTGGCTTTGTACGATCTATTGAGAATAATATAATCTGTTCATCCCATCTGGTCTTATCTCTGGTATCTGTGTATATTTCTGTATATTTTTGTATGTATTATTGGTAACCTTATGTGATCTGTGAGATTACAACACATAGCAGAGATGGATATTTTTCTTTTCTTTTCCCTTTATCGTTGTTGTTGGTGGTTGGTTTTGGATTCTCTTGTTGGTTTCCAGGTTTTTTGTTTTTAGCTCTCCCTTTCTTTTTATTGTTGCCAGGCATTTAAATACTCTAAATGGAATTGACCTCGGTGGAAACCTTGGGAGTTAAAGGAGTAGGGGTGCAAGTATGGGGTTTCTTGGTAGGTTTTGCTGCTGATGGGGACTACATTGAACCAACAATCCCATCAACAGGGGTTTTTGCTGGTGGCTTTGCAGGATCGATGCTTGGGCAAGGAGCTTGAGGGATCAAGTCATAAAATGTTTTAGACTGGGAATAGACCAAGTCCAGATATTGGGCTTGACTAATGGATTGCTCTTCAGTAATGGCACCACCCATAGCCACATCTCGGGAATTTGGAGGAAACAAATACTTAGTAAACCAATAAGCTAACAACTGATCTGGGATAGGAGCCTTAATAAGTCTTCTCCGCCTTCTCCACTCATGGATATGATCAAATATGTGGGTGGAGGTGTTCTATCATAGAGAAGTTAAGAGATCATTTCCTATTTCATAACGAATAAGAAGCTGAAAGTGTGTAAGAAACACAGTTTCCAGTGAGACAAAATCCACAAACGAATGTTGCGGAAGTTCAATGTACCATTTCGTGGCTGTACTGGTCAAAGTTCACTGAAAGAGTCTTAAATGAACTAAATCATCCATAAGGGAGTCTGAAGAACACCACAAATGGAATGTCATGACATGGTTTTTTGGATAATCTCCCTACTTCCCATTGAATTTTGGAATCTCCGATGGTAACTTTATTGGAGTGGGAGGCCACGAGGGGTTATGTCGAATGGGATCATTAATCAACTTGGACAAATAAGGAATGTCCAAGGTTGCTAGGAAAGGTAACTGACGATTAGGTTGCACATACTGGTAATATTGATATGGAATATAAGTACTAGTAGGACTGTAAGTAGACTGATAGATAGGTTTTTGTGATGAAGAACCACTGGAAGATCCTCCCATAGGGGGTTGATTTATGGGATCAGGACCGTCAGGACCACCAGGGCCTCTAGGACCAGAAGGACTGTTGGGACCACTAGGATCACCTGGCCCACCAGGAGGAGGACCACCAGACCCTCTAGGACCCTTGGGAGGTGGACCTCTGGAGCCTCCAGAACCACTAGGAGTAGGGCCACCAGACCCTCTGGGACCATTAGGAGGGAAGTCACCAGGCCCCCCATGACCACTAGGACCATAAGGAGGAAATACACTAGGCCCTGTAGGACCATTAGGCCCCCAAGGGGAGGACCTCCATTAGGTGGTCCTCCGTCATTCCCCATAGTATGTATAGGTATCCCCCCATAGCTGGCATGTAGGACGACTTAGGTTTTCCCCATGGCGTGAAAGTATTGCTAGGATATGGAATTCCAGCATAAGGAATTCCTGTAGGATTGGATTGATAATTAATGTTTCCTACATGTACTGGATTTGCTGTGTAACCATACCCCCAAGAGGTTAGATTGGTTACAGGTTGTGCCCCCAAGGGCTGACCTGAACTAGATGGGGGGTTAACCACATTTGTGTGGGTAGGAGGGACATAAACTATAGATTTTTCTATACTAGAGGTCTGTTCATGACTAGGTACAATTTCGGTGATGGATAACGTAGGTCGTGACGGGGGTTTCCCCCCAGCACTAGAAGGTATTGATGAAACAAGAATTGAATGTTGAGACCCAGGTGCAGAATACCTGAGAGGATTGGGAACAAACATAATATGGGAGGTGGTGGGTTTGGGAGTGTGACCTAGATTATGTGGAGTGATAGTGCAATCTAGAATCGGTTCAATGGGTCTCATAAAATTGGCAACTGAATGATATCCCACAAGAACAACTACGGAACGAGGTGGTGGTGTGCCCTATATGTTATCTATTTTCTTCTCAATTTCTTGTGCATGGAAAATAGCTTCCCGGTATTGTCTACGTTCTTCTTCATTTTCTGAAACTTCTTCAGAAAATTCTAAACAGGTGCCAAATGAAGCAATGTCTTATCCCATAGAGGTATCCCAAAATGGAGCATTGGGACCATAATCTGGATGGGTAGTATCATCAACATGACCTTCTATGGGATAATGGAACAAAGTATTACCCCAAGAAGGTTTTTGGACCAAGGGAGGAGAGTGTGAAGGATATGGACCTCCACTTTCTACAACCACATTTTCTTCCGCTTAGGAGTTGGTAGAAGCTCCTTGGTTGATAGATTCCATAGGATTTTCTCCCGAAACAGGAATAAAATCAGGTGTCAAGCCCCGTACTCTTCTGTACTATCTTAGCTCAGCCATTTTGTACAGTTACTATCTAACCTTGGGTCTCAAAACTAGAAAACACACCAAAAACTTCCCTACTCAAGCTATAGGCCAAACAAGCAAACTTAAATGACAAGATGAGTTCAGATAGTCAGGTCTCTCACTAGGATTGTTAAGAAGGTGCCACTTGCGATATACCTCAAGGGTATATGCATAGTAATCTCCCTGAATGCTATTTTCGGAGTATGGCTCCAAGCAAGACAGCCAAAGGGCTTTTCTCATATAGACAAGGTATCCTAGTGGGCTCTTCCTATATACACAAGGTACGTGGGAGATCAAATTGGTAGTAGTGTTGTCTAATGCATAATCGTTCACAATGGGCCTTTCTATATACAATCGAGTATGTGAAGTACCTTTCTATATACCTCAAGGGTATGTGAAAGGCCGTTCGATATACCAACGATACATGGAAGAACCGCGTGAGTCTCGGGATGTAATGCGGATGAGTAACGACAGTTCCTACGCTTAACGATGCCCGAACACGTCTCTAGCCTATTTCTCAAATTTCTATGTAAATTTTAGCCTATAAATACCGTTAATTTTAAAGTGGACGGTCAGGTGAATGCATGGAATTTTGACAGAAAAAGTAAAACCATGCAGAATGTAGATGCAAATATTTCACTTTACCGTTCGTGGTATGCCTACCTACAGGAGGGAAAGAGAGTATTTTCTTTTCATTTTAAAAACCAAAAATTCCCAAATAGCTACTTTGAAAAAATCAAAATCAAAGACAAGAAACACATTCCAAACTCATTTTTCTTTTTGAAAGCAATCAAAACGGTAAGATTCTCTTTTCCTAAAAGAAAAACAACAAGCACTCTACTTGCATATGCACTCTATTTTTTCAATTTTTATTGAAACATAGATGGATCTAACTTAAAACTACACTATCTTTTCTTTTGGTGAGATAGTACTAATGCAAGAGAGACAAAAAAACACAGAGAACCTAAAATATTGTGAGGCTAATAAGACATCCAATGCCTTATGCTCAATAATGATACTGACCTAATCTCAATCAAAAAAATTTCTTTTTAAAAGCAGAAAAAAAGTCTTCTATGAAAAAGAAAATGAAATCAGGATGCTAATCAAATGGTTTTTCTTTCAGTCTTTATAAAAGATATGAAAAGAGAACTAACTGAGACCTAAGCTTTCAAAAAATTCCTTTCACAATCACCCAACAAGCATGGAAGAAAATGAATAATCAGCAAGCCTAATATAGCTTATGAATTCTTCAATCAAACCAATCTTTAACCACAGAATTTCCAACCATGAGCATTTAGATTCTAACACACAAGCCTGACACTGCAGGTCTAAAAGCAAACAAACTCAAATTTTTGCAAAAAATGATAAAAAAACTAGTTTTGGAACAAGGCCTACCTGGCACCGCGCTTGAAGGGTCTTGACAGAGCAGTTCTGAACAAGCACCGCTTCTGGATAACAGGACTCAGTCAGTGGCACCGCTTATGGTTAACAGAGTTCAGGTGTTGGCATCACTTGTTTCCAACAGATTATGTGTGGTTCCTTGAATAGATCCAAAACACAAGGAGAACGCAAAATCTAGTTAGAAATTGATCAGATCAAGGAAAAAATTGATGAATTGACAGTAAAAAAGAGCATATAAAGTTGAAATAGTTTAGATCTGAAAGTTTCAAACCAAAATTCACTAAGTCAAATGGAAGATATGACTGAAGAGAGTTGGAGATGGAGCCTGGATTCAGACAAGAGTTCAAGGACCGAGGAAGATCAAATCAACTGAGATTTGCTCTATTCCCCAGTGGAGTCACTAGATTTGTTATCAGAAATATTACACCTTCTGTGGACAGAAGCTGTTCCTCTAGTCTGAATGGTTCAGATCCAGAACAAATGAGTGAACAACAAAGGATGAAGACCTTCCCTGAATGTTGTAGATAGCTAGAATACTGCTTCGATTACGAACCTATGTACCTACAAACATATCAAACATACAAGCACATCAAAACTACCAGAAAATCATCTACATATCCATGCTAGTGACTAAGGAATATAACAACATATACATGTGAAATCAAAACAACAGTAATGTGGGATGAAAATCAGCTTTGCATTAAGAATTTATGGAGAATCTTACAACCATTTCCTTAGTGTCGACAAGCTCCTCCACGAGACAAACACTTCATCCCCATAAGCTCCAAATTTTCTCTCTATGCTCTCCAATGATTTGGACCAGGTAGTCAATACAACAACATAACAATACCTCTATAGTTCTCCCCCTCAACTATGGATAAGAGCTTGTATTTATAAGGCTCAATGGATAGGAATAGTTGAGAGAATTGTGGTTGAGGTGGCTCCAAGATCCTACCATGGGGGATCTCGAGCTCAAACTAACCCATAATGATAGGGATAAGGGAGGACACGAGGCTTAAGTTCTAGAAGCCTTGAGAAACTTCTCTTTTTCCCATTTTACCCAGGGTACTGCTTTTGTTCCCTTATGACAGAGTGGTTTAGATGAGAACCGCTTTAAGACCAAATACCATAGGCAGTGGCACCACTTTTATATAACAAGATACATGTGATTCCTATTGGAGTATTGGGTAGCTCCACATGGTATAACCGCCGCACCTCTGGGAATATAAAACAAGTGGTTTAACCACCACTCCTGGTGATAGGGCCTTGTGATGGGTTTCAAATATTCACCAAAATCTGTAGGTTTTGGTGTAACAACAAACCTTACATGGTATCAGAGCATATGGCAGGACGAAGATCTATCTCTCAAAAACAAGCTTTTTGACATATTTCTCCATGAAAAGTGAGCAATAGCTCAAAAATCCAGCACAGCACCAGAAGCCAAGGCTTACCACTCAATATCCCAAGTAAAGAACTTGTTGATCAAGCTTGCCTGATTGACTATGCTGGGTGTGATGAAATCCTAGAATGTGCAGGATGTCTAACCTTATTTTTCCCTTTCTGTTTTGATTTTCAGGTTTCTACAGGTGAAGAATTCACTACAGCACATCCAGATGGCCTCCTCAGCAGATCTCTTGACTCCATACAATTTCCACTCATGGAAAAGTGAAATGGAGATTCAATTGCGTTCCAAAGCTCTTTTTAGAGTCACCATGGACACTGAAGTTGAGCCTAAATCCGTTGTAGAAAAATCAAGATTCTTGAACAAGAAGGATGAAGCCTTCGGTTTCTTGTGCCTCTCTATTTCTTGAGACCTTCTCTTCCATCTTACGAATTTGAAGACACCAAAAGAAATATGGGACAAATTGGAATCTCTATACAGAAAGCATGATGAATTGAGGGTTTACCAACTTGAAAATGAACTCGTGTCTCTCCAACCTTCCAATTTCGAGACTTTGAATGATTTCTTTACAAAGTTCAAGCATATTGTTTTACTCTTGAAGCAATGCAATGTGGATAAGGAGGATGATCAACTCATCCTTGCCATTCTCTCCAAACTTGGGGCTGATTATTTAGTTTTTGTTTCTACATTCCGTGCGGGGAAGCTCACAACCCCTGGATGGAAGATGCATACACTCAATGCCTTCATTGAGTCCCTAACAAATGAACATGGCAATCTTGTCTAGATGGGGATCATCTGATCTTCCCATGATCAAGTCTTCCATGTATTGGGGCCCAAATATCTAAAGGGTAAAGGAAAGCAACAAAAAAATCAGAAAACTAAATTTGATGCTCCCAAGCCTAGAGTTGAAAACCAGTAGCATGATGAATCTTCCGGCTCAAGGAAGAACAAAGGAAAAGGGCACAATGGGAAATAAAAGGTCAAGTGTTCTTACTGTGGGAATTGTTTTCACCCTGAACATGCCTATATGAAGAAAATGCTTGATGAAGCAACCTCTCTCCTTGAGAGGAATCACATCAATCTTCCAGAGAGCTTTCGGAGGAGATATCACCAAGATTGGGAACCACAGCATGAGAAAGGTCATGCCCTCATGGCAAGCACTTCGAAGTCCAAAGCACTACTGATTGAATCTAGAGCTTTAAATCACATGATTGCAGAAAAAGACTCCTTTTCATCCTTGGAGACTGGAAAATCCATCCCCATCCACATGGGAGATGACTCCACCATCATTTCCGAAGAACAAGGTACTGTAGATTCTGAAAATGTTTTTTTCTCTAATGTTTTGTATGTACCGTCTCTAGCAGCGAATATCCTTAGTGTATATCAGATGACACATACAGGAATTCCTAAGAGAGTTTCTTTCATCCCAAATTATGTTGAGATAACAAAAATTGCATCCGGGAAACTCATTGAAAAAGGCCTTGCAAATCATCATGCAAAAGACTGTGAGTTCTCTCACTTTGTTGCAGATGCAAAGCCCACTGCTCTGCTAACTCATGGAAATGAGGTTAGTATACTATGGAATGAGAGGTTTGGCCATATTAATTTCAGTTATTTGCAGCAATTATAGAAAAACTCCATGGTTGAAGGCCTCCCGATCATCAAGGCAACCATAGGAATTTGCAGGGGCTATGTGATTGGAAAACACCCTGAGCACAAGTTCGATCGGGGGAAGGCAAACCGAGCTACAAACATATTGGGGCTGATACATTTTGATATCAGTGGTATTTTTTCTGTCACATCCATGAATGGATCAAGGTACCTCCTTACTTTTATTGATGACTTTTCAAGGTATACATGGGTTTTCTTTCTCAAAAAGAAATCAGAAGTATGTGAAAATTTTTCTGAATTGAAGGCCTTGATTGAAAACACCTCTGGGATTAAGATCAAGATCTTGAGATATAATAATGGAGGGGAGTATGTCAGTAATTATTTTCTATACATATTCTCCCAAATTTGTATTCAGGTCCATCATTCAATTCCCTACACTCCCCAGCAGAACGGAGTAGAGGAAAGGAAGAACCGGTCTCTCAAGGAGATGACCACCTGTATGTTGGAGTCAAAGAACCTTGCTGCAAATTTGTGGGATGAAGGAATGCATGCTGTAGAATACATTCATAATAGGGTGCCACACTCATCCATGAAAGGAAATACTCCTTTTGAAGCATACTTCAGACACAAACAGGATGTGTCAAACCTACGGGTGTTTGGGTCCCCTGCATGGGCCCGGATTTCTCTTGATAAAATAAGGGCTTTACAACCGAAAAGAATAGAATATATATTTATTGGGTATCTTGATGAATATAAAGGATTCAAGCTACTGTATATCAATACCAAACAGATCATCATCGAGAGAAGTGTCATGTTTGATGAGCCTCTTCAGGAGATGGAACTAGTGAAGGAGAAAACTGCTGAATTTCCTTCCTATTCTACTGAATATTTGGATGATGAAATTGGGGGTGATGAACCTGATTTGGTTCCTCTGATTTCTGATACCTATGTGTAGCAATCATCAGATGATGAATCATAACCTGAAGTAAAAAATCATCTTCCTACATGGGCCCAACAGACACTCTCCTCCGCAGGAGACAACATTGGAAATTCGGATGATCCAAGGAGAACCCGATCTGATTTCGAAAGAGCAGGTATTGTGCTCTATTGTTCTAACAATTTTATGTCTGAAAATTGCTATTTGATGATTATTTCATATCCAAAATCCTACTACCATGCTTGGAATTATCTGAGATGGCAAGTTGCCATGGATGAAGAGATGAATTCTCTTCAGAAAAACACTACTTGGGAGCTAGTTTCTCTTCTTCCTGGAAGGAAATTGGTTCAATGCAAGTGGGTGTTTCAAAAAAAGGTTGCTACTGATGGAAGCACCTGAAAATATAAGGCAAGGCTGGTAGCAAAATTTTTCTCTCAGGTCCAAGGAGTGGCTACCATGAGACCTTTGCAACGGTTGCAAAAATGGACTCCATCCGCCTTGTTTTGGCAATTTCAGCATCCAAGCACTGGGAGGTGCATCACATGGATGTTAAGTCAGAATTTCTGCATGGAGATATTCATGAAGAGATATACATGAAGCCACCTGAGGGCTACATCACTGATCCATCTTTTTTTTGCAAGCTAAAGAAGTCACTATACGGGTTAAAACAGGCCCCAAGAGAGTGGTATTCCAAGATGGATGGGTTTCTTCTCTCGCAAAACTTTCAGAGATGTAGATCAGATACAAATGTGTATTTACAGCAGAATGATGGCCATATAATTATAATTGTTTTATATTTTGATGACTTACTGATCACAGGTAGCACAGTTGCCCCCATTTCAGCCATCAAAACTGCTCTCCACAATGTCTTTGAAATGAGTGATTTGGGGCTTCTAAAACAATTTTTGGGGCTCGAAATTGAGAAAAATTATGATGGGATTATGGTCACTCAGTAAAAATACAATTCAGAACTATTAGTCAAGTTTAAAATGGCTGAATGTAGGCCTACACCATTCCCTTTCCTTTTAGGGATCAGCCTTGAAGAAGGAAAACACACACCTCCCATGGAATGCACTATCTATCGACAGGCGATTGGTAGCTTGTTGTACTTGACACATTCTAGGCCTGATATTTGTTATGACATGAATGCTATATCAAGATACATGCAGCAGCCTCATGATCTTCATTGGAAGGCATCCAAGAGGATCCTCTAGTATATTTAGGGAACTAGGACCTACGGCGTTCACTATGCTGTAGACTCCGAGATAGAGCTGGTTGGATACACAGATTCCGATTGGGTAGGTGATTCTATTGATTAGAATTCAACTTCCAGATATGTATTCATGTTTGGTGGTGGCCCCATTTTTTGGTCAAGCAAAAATTAGGTTGCCATAGCACTATCTTCAGTAGAGGCCGAGTATCGAGGAGCGGTGAATGCTTGCATCCAAGCAGTTTGGTTGCAAGGCATTCTTTCAGAGTTTGATCTTGGTAGTACTTTGTCCACTGTCCTGTTTTGTGACAACCAGAGTGCTATTAAGATATCCATGGATCCAGTTACCAGGAAGAGGACTAAGCATGCAGAGATTCACATGCACTACATCAGGGAGCTAGTGCATGATAGGACCATCATTCTGCAATACTGCTCGACTGATGAGTAGATTGCAGACATCTTCACCTAGATATTTTCAAAAAAGAAGTTCACTTACCTCCATTCACTATTGGGGGTGAGTTCATCAGGGTGATTCAGACTACTTTCAGTGTTCAACTTGAGGGGGGGTTTTTCCCACCGGGTTTTCCTTCTTTTCCTCACTTAGTTTGTTTTGAGCATTGTTTCAGTTTCAGCATTGTATAGGGTGACCTATGGCCTTAGTTTCCAAGGCCCTAGCATTTTTATGCATCTATGTTTTCTAACTCTTCCTGAGTATAGCTTAAGGGGGGGTGTTGGGGACATTTACCGCCATACACACTCTTTTTGGTCAAATTGGCCTAGTTAAACAATTATCGTAAGTATAATTGACATTAATTGACATCAATGGAGCATTAATTTCCATCATCTAGTCACAACCATGCCTACCTACAGTCAAGGAGACTAACTTAGCCTTCTCCTACAGTCAAGGAGGCTAACTGGAGCAATCTGGGGGTGATCTGAGTGCTATTAATGCACCTAATTGCTAACTGGTGGTTACAATCAGTTCAACCAGTCAGTTAAGGAACCTCCTCTCATTAAATATATTATTTAATGATTATTTATTATTATTTAATGATCTGGAGTCAACGGGAGCGCCTCCACCAACTTCTGATGATCAGTTCAGCTTTAGTTAACCTCATCAGGGTTCATTGAAGTCATGGAGCAATAGAATTTGATGGTTGGCTTGCTATGACATGTGTTTGATCTCCTTCAATTGAGATTTAGTCATTTATTACACTCCGACTTCAGTTAGGGTTTGGCGAGTCAATTAGGGTTTTGGTCAAGTGAGTAACTGAGTGTGAACCAGTGGATTGCAGTTGGTTAAGCCAGAATCACTCATTGATTTATAATAACCTCCTTAGGTATTCGAATTCCCCATTGATTCAAGCTATTGCTTGACATTGTTATTGTAACCATTCATTGTTTTATTAAATATACAGAGAGGAAACCAATTTCGGTTCCGATTAACACCATTTCTGAGTTATTTGTTGATTATTTGTTGATGAGATTGACTATTTGTTCCTAGATAAATGTGCAAGAATAATATGGTATCAGAGCTGAGGTCTCAGTTTCAATTCCCTCGAGCTACGCCAGAGGCGGGGTGTTGGAGTATCGGGTACCTCCACATGGTATAACCGCTGCACCTCTGGGAATATAAAACAAGTGGTTTAACCGCCACTCCTGGTGATAGGGCCTTGTCCTAGGTTTCAAATGTTCACCAACATCTACAGGTTTTGTTCTAATGGCAAACCTTACAGTTCCGAAGGAGGTACCGCTCATCAGCCATAGGGTAAGCATGGCGCTAGGTTTTTTCAAGTAGAATTAACAAACAAAGCAAGTTTCCACTCCAAGTGTTGGGATTAAGGGAAAAAATGGAAGTTAAGGGTCTCATCACATGATGGTGACAGGATTTAGGTATAACATAGGTATAATCATGTGTGCAAATGAAAGAAGGCCTTGTATGAGTTTAAAAGAGACCCATGGGATAACACATACATGAGGAGCTTGATGAAGATATGAACCTTTTCTACAAGGTCGTAGATCAAAGTCTATATAGGATGACAAGCTCACACATGGGTGTGAGAAGAACTTTTGAAAAATTTCAAGATAGAGGATCTTGGTATCTAGTGATCCTAGATGGATACATAGAATATTAGTAGCAGAGGAAGCTACTTGTCACTCTAGTACAGAATGTTTCAGTGCATAGAGTACGAAAGATAGAGGGAGAATGATGCTCCACTTCAGAGGGAGCGACTACAGAAGATACTAAGGTTTGACATGGTATGACAGGATGGATATATTACTTATGAATTTAGGATTTACTAAGAGTAAAGAGGATTCCAACCTTTTCTTCAAGGTTGAAGGTGGAAGACTAGTGATGCTCCTATTATATGTTGATGACTTGTTCCTGAAAGAAAAGAGGAACTCATTAAAGTTCCAAGAAGGAGACTTGCTGCTGAGTTTGAGATGAAGGACTTGGATATGATGCACTACTTTCTAAGCATAAAGGTGTGGAAGAATCTCCCTGGGACAAGGGAAGTATGCAGTAAAGATCCTGAAGAGATTCAGGATGATGGACTACAAGGCCATGACCACAAATATGGCATCGAACCTGAAGCTATTGAGTGTTTCTCAATCAAAGACGGTTGATGCTATGATATATCATTAGATGATTGGTTCCTTGATGTACCTAATGAATACGAGACCAGATATTTGCTTTGCTGTGAACAACTTGAGCCAGTTCCTAACAGATCTGAGACATGTTCACTTGATTGTTGCAAAGCATATTCTGAGGTATCTGAAGCGTACAGTTGATTATGGGCTCAAGTATGAGGTGAATTAGAAGATTAACTTAGAAGGTTATGTTGATTTAGATTGGGCAAGTAGTGCCATTAATAGAAAGAGAACTTCAGGATGTTGCTTCAGTATGGGATCAGGTGTGATCTCCTGGTTTAGCAGGAAGCAATCCTATGTGGCACTGAGTACATCTGAAGCAGAGTATGTTGCAGCTTGTTTAGCTAGTTGTGAGGAAGTATGGCTAAGGAAGCTACTGTCTAATTTATTTGATCTCCAGTTGGATGATACTTGCGACAACCAGAGTTGTGTGAAGTTTTCTGAGAACCTGGTGTTCCATGACAAGTCGAAGCATATCTAGATCAAATATCACTATATCAGGAATATGGTGTAGAGATGATCAATGAATCTCCAGTATGTTGCGACGGATGAATAGATAGATGATGTGTTGACTAAGCCATTGGCCAGAGTGAAAATTGAATAATTCAGGGAGAAATTTGGTGTTCTCTATATCGAGGTTCCCTCCAAGGGGAAGTGATGAGTCCGTGAGCCATTTTAACATGGTGAGAGGATTGGTTCCTTCCATGTTCAGATGTAAGGGCTGAGCCATTCTATCATGGTGAGAGGATTGGTTCCTTCCATGGCAGATGTGAGTGCTGAGCCATTCTGAGGTGACTGTGGGATGTGTTCCCACATGATCAGATATAAGTGCTGAATGCCATTCTTTGGGAGAATGGAGGTACCCAGTCAGTTACCAGGAATACTCAGTCTGGGACTGAGATCCATTTTGGCATGATGTGTTTACACATGGTTAGATGTAAGTGTAGAGCCACTCTAGCGTGATGTGTTTAGACATGGTCAGATGTAAGTGCAGAGCCATTCTGGCAAGATGTGTTTACACATGGTCAGATGTAAGTGCAGAGCTCTTCTTGTGCAATGTGTTTACACATGGTTAGATGTAAGTGCAGAGCCTTTCTGACAAGATGAGGTCAGATGTGAGTGCCGCACCTTTTTGACCTTGGTTTTGGATGTGTTCCTCCCATGGTTAGATGTGAGTGATGGGCGTGCCTTTTTGACATGGTTCTTAGATATGTTCCTCCCATGTTCAGATGTAAGTGTTGGGAGGGCCTTTCTGACATGGTTCATTCCATGGTCAGATATAAGTGCTGGAGATGATAAAGACCTACATGAAGGCTAGGCCTACAACCAACATGAAAAAGGGCTGGCTCTGTAGAACTTCCTGTGATGAGAAGAATCAAGAGATAGCACCAGTGATGATGACCTGAGATGATCCATATTGAGTGATGATTTAGATCTAGTGATGATCCATCAGTGATGAGCCAACAGTGATGATCAAGATCCAGTGGTGATGATCCAAATCGAGTGATGATCCAGATCCATATGAATATGACTTGAATATGAAGATGCCTTGAAGATGAAGATGAAGATGACTTAAATATTAAGATGACGAGAACTCGATGATGATCCAGATGATACAGAGAAGAATACTTGTGCTGATAAATTGTGTCGAGAGAATACCTTCCTAGTTAAGAGGGAGTGTTGATGTATTTGTAACTTTGGAATGTATTCACTTGTATATCTTATGTATTTTACCCCGATGTTTATTCTAGGAAGTATCTATAATGTAATTGAGTCATGTCATGCCCCGATGTTCTGATCGAGAGATTCAATAATGTAAACAAGTCATGTAAAGTCATTGGGGTTAACCCTCCATTGTAAGTCGGGGAAATAGTCCCCACAATTATGTCAAGGTTAACCCTTCTTGTTGATCAGAGGGAAAAGTACCCACAGTTGTGGGGCACTAGGGTTATTAGACTCTCGTATAGATGTTGGCCCTAGTAAGTAATTGTTAAGTGGGGCTGATATGTTTAAGTGGACATTAAATGAACTGAAGAATATAAATATAGAGTGAGTCTCTCTATTTATTACACACACACTCACTCACTGGGGACATGAATGAGAGAGGAGAAGCTCTCTCAAGTGAGAGAGAGAGAACAACTTGTTGGAGATCATATTTATGTTTTCGGTTTTTACTGCTTTCATTGGTGCTCATTCTATCTATGAGGAAGTTGCAGGATTTTCTCCTTTATGGTTTCCTCGAGGAAAATTCTTTGTGTCTCTTGTCTCTTGTGTTTATTGCTGTGCATGTTATTCTCTTAGTTAAAGATCTTACGATGATTCTAGCTTGAATGATAAAAATCTAACACTACCTTACAAAACAACTCCCCGGCAATGGCACCAAAATGTTGGGCAAAATATTGTCTTGAATATTTACCTATGATTTAATTATTGACTGGGGTTTGTAAGCTTAGAGTTGCTACAAAATATATGCGAAGGTAGAAGGATTCCTAAGATGTTGTGGCAATATTTTAACAAACACAGATCAACAGATCTTTCAAAATAAGAAACAGATTCAAACTCTTAAGAATTCAACGGTTAAGAAGATTAAGCTAGGACAAAGGACTAGACTAGTGTAGTATCCAGTTATACTATTCTACTCTATACATACTTATTGGAGAGATTCAAATAAAAACAAGATAACCTTATAATAATAAAATATCCCTTAATATATATTCTACTACTTTAAAAAACTTTGAAAGCTAACTATACAAAGGATGATTTACAAAATTACATCAACTAGGATCTATAACTAAGGGTATACATGGAAACTCAGACTAATTCCACTCTCCTGGGTTGTTTTGGGAATAAGAATTTACAGTGACTAGGACAGGGGTAGAAGGAGAGTCAAAATGGCTTTCAAATGAGGTATAGAAACTAAAGGAAATCAAGTCTAACTTTACCTCTACGAAAATATGCAAACTAAGAAATGTCCAGTTGCAAGTAATGGTAAACATGGTTCTTTATGTCATGGACAACTAACAAAAGACAAAATAGAAATGCAAAGGAGAGGACTTAACTTATAAACAAATAGAAAACCTAATGAAGATGATCTTAATTCTTATTTAGTAACCATCTGACTAAAAAGAACAACTTCTATTTATAACCTATCAACATATATACCAAATTATTAATATAACTAACTCTAAATCACATATAAATAAATAAAATCAATTCAATCTAATATTACAAGACATAATCATATGGTAAAAAGAAATGAAGACTTAATAAGTACTCTAGATAATTTGATCACAGACTCTTAAAAGGAAATATAATCACTGTCTAACTATTCTAATCAAAACATACTCAAGGAACTAAAGAAAATAGACTTAAACTATATAAAATATGCTACGGACTAGATGAAAGACTGGACAACAGGTTGAAATGGGAGTCTATATAAGAGACCAAACAGACTGTCTGTATGACAGTTTGTATACAAAAACACTTAAAACTTTGAAAATAATGATTAATCTAGATGATCTCAGGCCAGCTGACTCATGCATGTAATACTAGAATGAAAATACAAGAATTTAAACCTATTTAACAACTTCATTTGCTCTACAAGATAATTCAAATACAATTCATAATTTAAAAACATCACTACCTATTGCAATTTGAAAGGAAATTGGAAATTAATAAATTCAGAACATAATAAGAATTAGCAGAATTGAAACTAATTATGATTAAATTCTATAGTATTGAAGTAGTTCACTCTATTAAAATTGAATCAAACAATGAACTGGAAATGCATCAAAAGGAATTACAATCTAGTCTATATGCAACTCGTTGCTAACTTAAAATGAAGGACTATATAGACATCATAATATTGAAATGAAATCTAAGCTACAAGAAATAATGTAAATGATTACAAGATAAGGATCATAATATTGAAATGAAATTTAAGCTACAAGAAATAATATAAATGATTAGAAGAATGTAATTACATAAAAAATCTATGAACAAATCTATACTAATTACAAAGAAGGGAAATGACAGAGACTATACGAAAATATAAAACTCTGATTGGTGGGGGGCCCTCCCAGCAAACAGAGTCACATCCTGCTAAACATTAATGAAACACGATCGTAGACAATATAACAGAACTTCCATTAAAAATAATAAATGAGTATTACAGAGTCTGAATTACATAAAAACTTGCTGAGCTAAAAACTACTAACTTCATTTTCGCATACAAGCGTTCTTATATAGAGTTTTGAGAAAGCTAGCGAGTCGACCCTTCAGTGGTCGAATGCTTTTTGAGATGAGTCAATAGTCATTAGAATCCATTTATCCAATGCCAACACACAGTCGTTTTTCCTCCCTTATCGTGAGTTGGTTTCCATCGGGCATGAGGTGACGTACAGGCTTCCCTTCTTTAGCGTGAACTAGTGGCATGATGTCAATCAGAGAGGTATGCTGGTAACCTTCTAGAAAAAGGCTCATGCTAACAATTTGACACATGGACAATAAGTGGTTTACAGGTCATTCCATACTTAAATGCTGGAGAATCAATTAGTTCCAATGTGTGGTTGTTTTGGTGAGCTAAATGACAATATGGATATGCTATGCGCATATCTAGCTGAATGCGTGTCTCTGTGTCAAGGTTTCCCAAAAAGTATGCTCTGCAATTAATGAATGCATTTGTTAGAAATTGCATCAATTAACATCGAATTTACTCATTAAAACAGTAAAATAATCAAGAATGAATCAATCTTAACTAAATCCACAATACGGTCATACCTAAAGCTGAATGGTAATTTGTATGATGCAAAAGATGCCAAAAGATAACAAAATATGCATTAATACATAAGGTTTTTAACTCAAATTGGTGAAAAAATGGGGCTCAACAAGGAGATTGATAAGAGGGTTGATACTCAGACCCATAAGGTCTATAAGTTTGTCCATAAGATGCTCCATAGGATGGTCCATAAGAATTTCCGTAATATGTCCTATAAGACTGTCCATAAGCCGGTCCATAAGATGGTCCATACCTAGCTGACACATGAGGAGGCACATATCCTTGTGACACTACGGTGTGACTAGACGTGGGATGAACATAGATAATGATAGAACTCTGGCCCGAAGCACCACTAGAGTTAGGAAGAGGATGTGTCATCAAAAAACAATTTGAAGGAATTGGTGTTGAAGATGATGGAATATGTGAAGGAATGTAACTTGTGCCCCTAATATTCACATGCCTAGGATCAGGTCCTGAATGGGAACGACTGTACTAGGACTAGGATGTGTGTGTGAAGGATCCTACACCACAAGGATGGAAGGTGTATTATGAATAGTGCTACCAAACCTCTCTGCATGGAAAGGAATGGAAGTGCCCCCAGGCGCAAAACCAGGGTCAACACCCGATCCGACAGTGGGTTCCGGACCAGTCTCAAGAAGATCATGCCATACCCAATTATGCTAGTGTGAGTGGGTGCACATTGAGTCTCATGGTTCAAACTACATGACCAATACCGGTGAGTTGCATTCATGTAGCCCAGAAACTATGAAGGATCATTAGGATATTTCCCAGCCATATAATGGCCAGATCCCAATGGAGTGCCATATGTGCTTGAAGGTTCATCCTCCCATATGGGACAAGGAACATGAGGGATCTCTAGGATCTCAGGCTCATGGCCACTCTTGGTGTGTGAATCAAACCGAGAGTTAGTCCTCCTGGACTGTCTGGTTCTCTCTCCCAAAGGAGGAGGAGATGTAGAAGGAGAAAGTCCTGCTAAATGACGAGAACGACAAAGCATTGCACCCAAATCCACAATGACTCAACAAAATAAAATACTCAATATAACTACACAACCCTAAGCAAGATAGTGTTGGCCACTTTTCCTAACTCGCACAACCCAAGTTTTGCGCAGCCTTCCGATCCAACAACTACATGAGATACCGTCCTGACAGAGCAAGCCTCGTCGACAACGCCTGCGAAGTAGGTGTAGTCTCACCCGAGATATCTCTTAGATGGGTAACCACTGGAACCATGTTTCCATGATTGTCTAGGGATTATAGTCCCTTGGCTCGCAGCCAAGGAGCTCAACGAAGGTAGCAGGATGGCTGGACAGAGGAGTCAGTCTTGCGTAACCGAGGACAAATACATGTCATCACGTGCAACTTGACCTTCCTTTCCACTTCGCAACTGGTGCAACTTGTGTGGCACAGCTGAATCATACCAATTGGACCTACGACTCAAGTTGTGACTCAAGATAGAAACATACAGGACGACAGATACATGTCATTTCAGTGACACCTCTCCAATTATTCATTTATTGATTACATAATAACACAAGACATTTAAGTAAAATTTAACATTATAAAGAAAGAAAACAACAACCATTCACATAAACATTCACTAGATCAATCATTCATTAAGACACAAGAGATAACATGGAAACCCATATGGGAAAAACCACCAAGGTGCTCTTCATCTCGCATGAGAAAAGGATACAACACCTTCTAGTCTGCAGGATGCAGACTGATCTTAAGATATGTCTTTAAGACTCAGACTTATGGTTCTCATGCTCTTTGGTTTTCTCTTCTACCCTACCTCTACTCCTAGCAGTCTATGCACACAGTAGCCAGATCCATTGCTCAATAGCCCCTCTATCGCTACCAGAGTCTTCCTGAGTCTTCCCTTCTCTGATCTCTACAACATTACAGCTAAAATGGAATCCTTCAGCATGGATTGCCACTGAACAGACAAACTATTATTGAAGGACTGACCTAAAACATAATCACCATGAATGAGAAACAATTAAAGGACACTAAAAACCAACGAAATACAACACAAGCCAACCATCTAACTATTGCATCCCTCCTATTTATACTATTTTACATGACCCCGCAGGGTTGACTACATACCGGCAGTTGGTTAACTGTCACCATCAGCTGCCCCTTAAGATACAACTGTGGTGATGATCCGGTGGATTATTCATATTCAAAAATTACACTGATCCAATATGGTACAATGGTTATTAATCTATGGTTCAAAGAACATAACATCGCATGGTGCGCGGTTCGATATAACATCACATGGTGCGCGGTTCAACATAACATCGCATGGTGCGCGGTTTGACATAAAATCGCATGGTGTGTGGTTCGACATAACATCGCATGGTGCACGGTTCAAAATAACATTGCATGGTGTACAGTTCGACATAACATCTCATGGTTCGAATGGTCAAGTCTTACAGTTAAGACTTGGCATCTCGTGATTTGTGCACCATCAAGAGGTAATATAAAATGGGTTGTAACATGCTCGTGCAATTAGTTGGCAACGTTCTGGCGGTCTTACGCACCGTCAAGGGGGAACCTCAAATGGTTCGTGAAAAGCCTGCGTGGTCAAGTGTATACCCTCTAGTGGTCTTGTGCACGGTTAAATGGCACTATTCTGGTGGTTAGATGAGGTTGCGCGGTCATGTTTTCTGCGACAACGGATCAGCTATATAGTGAAGTTCACATATGAAACAGTTATATGCTATGACATTTGCGGATTTTAGTTGTATGCTATGACATTTCTGGAGTTTAGTTATATGCTGCGACAGCGGATATCACATTTGGAACAACTCTAAATGTGACGGATATCCATTGTGTGGCGGGATAGCAATACCATATATGATATTAGATGGAACTGTTGGAAACTGCTGCCACATTTAGTGGAACAGAAATGAATGTAATGTAATATGTACAGCCAGTTGAAACATTTCAACGGAAATTAAAAGATAGCATATGGAATATCAAAAGACGGGTAGCAGACGAGTCGAACCCGTTACTTATCCTTCCACTGAATGCTTAAATAAATGATTCTGGCTCTAGTGAAGGGGGGATTCAGAATGTTTAGAGCACCGAGCATCGCTTTTCTGTTACAAGAAGCTTGCAGAGATAAAAGAAAAGAAGCACCGAGAGTTTTGCTGTGAAGTGTCCAGATGTTGTTACCGTGGAAGTCGACATTCTCTGTTATAATTTTAGCTTTATTTGCCTTTTGAAGGTTAATTGTAATTTCCAAAAGAGAGGTCTTGAAGACTTTGTACAACATTCTGTTTATAGTTGCTGAAGTTGATCCCAGAACCATTTTTGTACCATTTTAAAAAAGATTAATTGGATCGGTACCCATTGGAGAGGTACCCGGAGACGTGGCCCAGTGAAGGGGGGCTGAACTCCGTTATCAACTTCTGTTTGTGACTCTATGATTCTATGTTTTTTCTCCCACATATGGTTATCAGTTTTGCTTTTCATTTCTGTTTAAGCATTTAATTTCTGTTAATGCTGTTTCATGAATAAAGCAAACTGATAAACGCATTCTTTAAAAAACTTTTAATGCACTCAAGTTGAGATCCGATGGATCATATTATGGTATCAGAGCAGGTTAACTGCTTGTGCAAGTTTGTGAATGCTTACCAGGTCCAGGTTAAAGCTTGGTGAAGGAGAATTAATTGAAGGAGATCCTGAGATTGGCTCAAGGAGAACATTCTCAAGAACCATGTCTTCTCCACGAGGGGAAGAAGAAGGACATACAGAACGGGAAAAACCTATTATTTCTGAAACTGAGTTTTTGGAGGATTTTATCAGTATGAAAGCCATGATGGAAATTCTTCTCGATGAGCGTGTAGAAAGTAAGAAGAAAGAAGAAGGATCTTTATCCAAAGATACTGAAGTGAAGAAGGAAGAAAAGGGTAAAAGAGTAGGAGATGATGGTGATCCTCCTGATACTAATCAAACTTTCTCTTCTTCTCATGCTTCTCATTCACATAATGCTAATGCAAATCCTAATATGCCTTATTTCAAATTGGATGTTAAATTCGAATTGCCAATTTATAATGGCGATTTAGATGTTGAAAAGTTAGACAATTGGATCAAGCAGCTTGAAGTATATTGCAGGGTGTAGGGAATTACTAATGACTCTTCCAGGATTCAATTGGCCACTTTGAGAATGAGTGATATGGCTCTTACTTGGTGGGAGAGAAAGATTCAGCAAGATCTTCGAAAGAACGATAAAATTATTTCAGTTTGGAATGAATTCATTGAAGTATTAAGGAAGCAATTTTATCCTTTAGGACATATTCAACAATTAACCATGAGTTGGAAAATGTTTAGACAAGCTAAAGGACAAAATATTCAGGACTATACTCATGAATTCAGAAATAGGGCTATTGCATTGAATGTTTCATTAGATACACAGGAAACTCTTCT
Source organism: Pseudotsuga menziesii (assembly GCA_001517045.1). NCBI lineage: Eukaryota > Viridiplantae > Streptophyta > Pinopsida > Pinales > Pinaceae > Pseudotsuga > Pseudotsuga menziesii. The sequence goes on from LPNX010029583.1 coordinate 119,040, forward strand.
TAGGTACATTGGTGGCATGCATTCTTATTTGAGACATACTTTGTTGATGTTTAACCCTAGTAATTTGGATGATGTATGTGTTCAAGATACACATTTAGAAGCTAGGGGTAAGCATGCTAATGATACTTTTGTGAAGAAATCATTTAAATTTGACAGCAAATTGAAAGGTAAAGATAAGGGGAAAAAGAAGATGGCTACTGTTAAGAAAGAGGGTGAAAATCCTATATGTTCGCATTGTCAGAAGGGACATGATGTCTCTAAGTGTTGGAAACTTCATCCGGAGTTAAGGCCAAAGAAGTACGGAGGAAAAAAAGATAAAGGCAAAGCAAAAGCTACTGTACCAGTTATTCAAGACTTGGGATCCGACTCAAGTGATGAAACAAAGGTTACAGCTGTCGAAATCCAGGGTAAGAATAAAAGTATCTCACTTCCCATTGATGCAAAATCAAGTTCTAGTGCAAGTACAAATATGCCATCTACTTCTAAGCAAAATGATAAAAATAGAAGTGCACTGTTTCATGTTCGTGTCATTGCAAATCACACAAAGATTGATACATTGTTTGATAGTGGTTCACAAGTAAATATGATATCAGAAGAAGTGGTTAAGAAATTGCATTTAGTTACTATGCCTCATGAAAAACCCTATCCTCTTGGTTGGGTTACTAATGATACACAATTGCAAGTTACAAAGAAATGTGTATTAAATTTTGCAATTACTAGAAAGTTCATGGGTGAGGTAGAATTGGATGTAGTACCATTTGACATTTGTGGAATTGTACTTGGGAGTCCATATTTGTATGACCAGAAAGTAGTATTTTATAGAGAGAAGAATAAGTATCATCTTTTTAAAGATGGTGTGGAATATATTGTACGAGCACATAAGAAAAAAACAAATGTAGCAATAATATCTGCAGGACAAATGAAGAGGCTGGTAAATGCTAGTAAGAATTTTGAGTTAATGATGGTTAAGGTGAAAAATGATGAGATCTCTAAATATTTTGAAGGATGTGATCCTAAACATAAATCTGAACTGATTGAAATTATTTCTGAGTATGATGATTTATTTCAAGATCTGAAAGGGTTACCACCAAAGAGAGAAATTCAGCATGAGATACATTTGCAGCAGGATGTGCCACTCCCGAACATAGCCATGTACATGATGTCTGTAATGCAGAATGAGGAAATCAAGAAGTAGGTTCAGGAGCTGATTGAGAAGGGGGTCATCTGGCCAGGTACTTCTCCTTGTGGCTCTCCTATAGTCTTGGTTCCGAAGAAGGATGGGTCTTGGAGGATGTGCATGAACTATAGGGCCCTTAACAAAATCACCATTGAAAACAGGTTTCCTCTTCCTCGTATTGATGATTTGCTTGATCAGTTAAAGCATGCAATTTATTTTACAAAATTGGATCTGCGTAGTGGGTATCATCAAATCCGTGTTGCTGAAAATGATGCCTGGAAAACAACGTTTAAAACAAAACAGGGTTTGTATGAATGGCTTGTGATGCATTTCAGGCTCTGTAACGCACCTGCTACTTTCATGCGGGTCATGAATGATGTCTTTCGTCCATTCATTGATGATTTTGTAATTATATATCTGGATGATATCCTGGTGTTTAGCAAAACCTGGGAGGAACACATTGTACATGTGAAGAATGTTTTAGATGTATTGAGGAAGGAGAAGCTTTATGTAAAAATGTCTAAATGTGAGTTTGCTAAAACTTCTTTAGTATATCTGGGCCATATTATTGGTGGAGGTCACCTGCGAGTGGACCCAGCCAAGGTTGCTGTCATTGTAAACTAGCCACGGCCTAACATCGTTACTGAAATCAGAAGTTTTCTAGGTGCAGTTCAGTATTGGAGGAAATTCATTTCTGGGTTTTCTTCCATTTCTACTCCATTACATGCGTTGACAAGCGTTAAAGAAATTTTCCAGTGGGGAGGCAAGCATCAGAGGGCCTTCGACATTTTGAAGGAAAGGATTAGCATAGCACCAGTTCTGATGTTTCCATATTTGCAGCAGCCATTTGAGATCGAAACAGATGCCAGCGGGTTTGCCATGGGAGCCGCTTTGATGCAAGGGAGGAAGCCAGTCTGTTACCATTCATAACCATTCTCTACTGCTGTAAGTAACTATCCTACTTATGACAAAGAGTTGTATGCTTTAGTACAGAGTGTGAAGAAGTGGAAACATTATATCATGGGAAAAGAAGCAGTCATACATACTGATCATCAGCCATTTCAATATCTGCAATCTCAAACTAAAGTATAGCAAAGTAGGCATTTAATATGGATGGGATTATTGCAACAGTTTCATCTCAAAATTAAATAGAAACAGGGAATTCATAATAAGATAGCAGACATGTTATCGAGGCTGCCTACAAACGCTTCAATCATTCTTCAGAACAGTTCATTAACACATGAAAGTTACATTGAACAATATGCAGAAGATAAAGATTTTAAGAATGTATGTGCATCATTGATACATGGTAAACAGGAAGAGAACTATTATGTGCATAATTAACTCTTGTATCATCTTGGTAAACTCTGTATTCCAGAGAAAGAGAGAGTGCATGTGATCCAAGAAGCACATAGTTCATTGATTGGAGGATATTTTGGGGTAAGTAAAACATTGACTGTATTGCAGAATCACTGTTATTGGCCTTAGATGCAAGAAACTGTAGCTAAATACATACGAGGATGTGTTATGTGTGCAACGAGTAAGCCTAGAAATAGGAAATTGGGTTTGTACACACCTCTTCCAATTTTTTCTCGTCCCTGGGAAAGCATTTCTATGGACTTTATAGGAGGACTACCTATGTCTAGAAAAGGGCATGATTACCTATATGTTGTTGTGGATAGATTCAGAAAAATGTGTATCTTAATGCCATGTAACAAACAAATCACTGCTGAACAAACAGCTCATCTATTCTTTCAGAATATTTGGGTACATTTTGGGCTATCCATGTCTATTGTATCTGATTGGGATTCCCGGTTCTTGGGAGAATTCTTGTCAAATTTATGGGAGCTTATGGATACTAAACTTAAGAAAAGTACAGCTTTTCATCCACAGACCGATGGGAAAATAGAGGTAGTTAATAGAACAGTGGTTCAGCTGCTCAGGGGATATTGTAGTAAACATCCTAAACTTTGGGATGAGCAGTTGTAGTATATACAACATGCTTACAATCATGCAGTTCATTCTTCCACGAAAAGATCTCCTTTTGAAACTTGTTTTAGTTATCTACCAAAAACACCGATGGACTTCTCTTTTGGAAAAGATACAGTGGATGGACATCATGATGCAGATAAAGCTCTAAGATTCATTTAGAGAATCCAAGCGGTGCAGCAGGTAGTTCAGGAACAGTTGGAGAAGAGCCAGGAAAAGTACAAAGCTAGGCATGACAATCATCGAGTTGATCATCAATTTCAGGTTGGTGACAGAGTTTGGTTAAATATCACCAAAGAAAGAATGAAAGGTGAAGGTAAAAAGCTTAAGCCTATCAGGTATGGTCCTTTTGAGATTCTGGAAAAGATTGGTACTAATGCTTTTTGCTTGAAGTTACCTCCATACATGCAAATCTATTCAGTTGTCAATGTTGAGAATCCTAAACTGTATGAGCCTCCTATGATCATGGATGAGGAAACTAACATACCGATTCCTTCAGTTGATGATATGGCACTTGAATACATGAGAGAGTTGCAGGATGATGTTATTCTTGACAGAAATGTAAGGACTTCATGAAGGGGGAATGTTGAGTACCTTCGAGTGGGGCTTAAAGGCATGCATCCTAGCAAAGCAAGATGGATGGAGATTGGAAAAGTGAGGGACCTGTACCCTCACTTGCTTGCAGAGTGACTCAGGATTTTGGTGGTCCAAAAGCTCTCCAATGGGGAGGAATGATCAGGTGGATTATTCATCTTCAAAAATTACACTAATCCAATATGGTACAATGGTTATTAATCTATGGTTCAAAGAACATAACATCGCATGGTGCAAGGTTCGACATAACATCGCATGGTGCACGGTTCGACATAACATCACATGGTGCGTCGTTCGACATAACATCGCATGGTGCATGGTTCGACATAACATCTCATGGTTCGAACGATCAAGTATTACAGTTAAGACTTGGCATCTGGCGATTTGTGCACCATCAAGAGGTAATATAAAATGGGTTGTAACATGTTTGCGCAGTTAGTTGGCAACGTTCTAGCTGTCTTGCGCATCGTCAAGGGGGAACCTCAAAGGTTCATGAAAAGACCGCGCGGTCAAGTGTATACCCTCTAGCGGTCTTGTGCACGGTTAAATGGCACTATTCTGGTGGTTAGATGAGGGTGCACGGTCACGTTTGTGGCGACAGCGAATCAGCTATATAGTGAAGTTCACATATGAAACAGTTATATGCTGCGACATTTGTGGAGTTTAGTTGTATGCTATGACATTTGTGGAGTTTAGTTATATGCTACGCCAATGGATATAACATTTGGAATAGCTCTAAATCTGACAGATATCCATTGTGTGGTGGGATAGCAATACCATATATGGTATTATATGGAACCGTTGGGAACCGCTACCACATTTAGCGAACATAAATGAATGTAACGTAATATGTACAGCTAGTTGAAACGTTTCGATGGAAATTAAAAGATAGCATATGGAATATGAAAAGACGGGTAGTAGACAAGTTGAACCCATTACTTATCCTCCCACTGAACACTTAAATAGATGATTCTAGCTCCAGTGAAGGGGGGGTTCAGATTGTTTCGAGAACCAAGCATTTCTTTTCTGTTACGAGAAGCTTGCAGGGATAAAAGAAAAGAAGCACTGAGAGTTTTGCTGTGAAGTGTCCAGATGCTGTTACTGTGGAAGTTGACATTCTCTGTTATAATTTTAGCTTTCTTTGCCTTTTGAAGGTTAATTGTAATTTCCAGAAGAGAGGTCTTGAAGACTTTGTACAACATTCTGTTTACAGTTTCTAAAGTTGATCCGAGAACCATTTTTGTACCATTTAAAAAAAGATTAATTGGATCGGTACCCATTGGAGAGGGACTCGGAGATGTAGCCCAGTGAAGGGGGGGTGAACTCCGTTATCAACTTCTGTTTGTGACTCTCTGATTCTATGTTTTTTCTCCCACATCTGGTTATCAGTTTTGCTTTTCATTTCTGTTTAAGCATTTAATTTCTGTTAATGCTATTTCATGAATAAAGCAAACTGATAAATGCATTCTTTAAAAAACTTTTAATGCACTCAAGTTGAGATCCGACGGATCAGGTGATTATGACTTGACACGAGGAACTATCGGTCTAACTTACAAATATCCCCTCACACATGTGTAGCTATAGGCTTACATCTCCCTAAATGGCTATGATCTGGATTTTGCACCTGTCTCTTTCCAGCCGTTATCATTTGCACACTTCTGCACTTTTCTTTCCTTCGCCATGCACCTCTCTATTCTTCTTGCATGGGTCCTTTGCTTCCTTTGTGATATTCCTTTTCTTCTATTGCATGTACGAAGCATCTTTCTTAGTTGTGAGTGAAAGCTTTTTCCTTATGCTCCTTTTCCAGGACAACAGGCCCCCAACACTCACATGTGGCTCATCTCGAGTCACGAAGGAAGGGACATATGAGGAGGCACAATCTACACAGTTCCTTTTGCAAAAATGTTCTATATATATTTTCTTGCGTAGCTTCTTCTGTCTCCTGGCTTGCACACCTTGTTCCTTATGTTTCTTTTTTTTTTGGCTGGCTTTGGCTGTGCACCTTGGCCTTATTTTCTTGCACTATTTTGAGCTATATTGGTGCTGGATCAGGATGCATAGCAGTACAGACCTTATCTTGGAATTTCTGCACCATTATTTAAACCTTATCAACTTCCTTCGCAACTTCTTTTGCTTGCACGTCCAACTGCTCCACATGGTCGGAATGGACATTTTCCAATGATTCCACCTTGACCGATTACACTATGCCTTGAAGTTTCTACTGTACTGGCTGAATATGGTCTGTGAGTTGCTCAGCTTCTGACTAGAATGCCTCAACTTGTATTCCCTAGATTTTTCTTATTCACGAAGGGTCTGCATTTCCTGTTGCAGCCTTTTGATATTCACATTTTTAATGACCTTCTGTTGGAGGGGAAACTTCTGCAATTTGCCTTATTTTCTCAGCTATGTCATCTTCAAGTAGTGCTCCCCAGATGGTCGCAACAACATCTGCGGCCTTGGAACATAGTGCTTCACCTTCTCTTATTTTCTAAGCAGCTTCAGACACCGCTTTTCTTCTTTCCGCAAGCACCTCTGGGGTTGTACTTGGCATCTACCTGGATTGTAGATCTTCCACTTGCTGTCAAATATCCTACACAATATTTGTGAGCCTGGCTACTTTAGCCAAGGAGTCTTCATCTTCTTGCCCTGCTGCTAGTGGGAATGCTCTGATGACATTCTTGATAGAGTCCAATAGTGCAATGCGGTTCTTCTCATGTGCCAATATTTCCTACTCTTTGTCGGAAAGAAGGGTGATGCATTCTTGCAGTTACTGCTTGTTTTCCTTCAATAGGTCCTTGCGTGACTTGGCCTTGTTTTACTGTTTTGCTACCTGGTAAGAAACAACATTTCCCCTTAGACAAATTTTGGACGTGGCTCCCTACTGAATGTTATAAAATTCCTCCAAGGCGAGCTTGGAGAAATCTATCTATGCCCTATTATCATCAGGACCTACACTTGTATTTGCATCTACCTCGAGCGCATGCTACTGAATCACCACTTTGATTGGTGACACTAACTCTGGTGTAACCAGTGGGATACTAGGATCAACACCATATGTCTCAGCATTTACTGTGGCTTTGACATCCTGAATGGCCTCGATCAACTTATTGAGATGGCCCTCAAAACGGGTAGCAATGTTTACTTGCTGCATCTTCAGACTAGTGAGGTTATCTTGCTCAACTTTAGCAACATCGTTGGCAAGTTCCCATAGATCATATTCATTTAATGTGTTTGTGTTCATCGTTCTGTCGGCTTTTAGCTTCTTTTGTGACGATTGGCCCTCTTCTTGCTATACACGTGTCTATGCTTGCGCCTGATCTTGAATTGGTTGGTGTTCTGATGGATGATGGTCTGAATCATCCATATCATCATCGTCCTCAATGTGTTCTTACGACGGATCGTCTTGGGTATCGTCAGCTTCGTGCTCTTCACCATTAACTTGGTGGAGTGGAGGTTCCTTTGCGTTCCGCTCTTTAGGCAGCGGCTCTGCTAGCGTGCTGTGCCATTCCTCCATCCAAAGATTAATAATTGCATCCACATCGTCATTTGTCACCATGAAGCTTGCATGGTGTACCTGATGGAGTGGGTCCTTTGTTGGAAGCAGGGTTATAGCATGTGCATTAGCTTGAAACTTGATGAATGTGGCATACCTATGTACAGTCATGCCGTATATCCTGTGGGACTGCTGGACAACCTCACACAGTGCCTATGCATGCATAAAGAAAGCAATGCTGTTATCTTTTTGGTGCTCACTGTCCTAAAATATCTACCGCCAAAAACAAGAGAACCAAGGGGAGGAAATGTGACCTCCTGTTGCTAGGGTTTTCACCCTAGCTTGTGCGAATGAGAACCTACTAAGGAATATGGATTCCTTAGTAGCAGTTCAATGATATATGAATTAAATAATGATAAACTGAAACAAAAAACTAATCTAAATACGTTCTTGAAGCTAAAACAGTAAAAAGTAAATAACATGAAACACTATGGTGAAAAGTAAATAATGATCTTTATTGATGTTACCTCCAATGAGGAGGTTGATGGAGTCCGTTGCGCTGGTCCGATGTCGGTGGCTTCGAGCTCCAAGCTGCTTCTTCTCCTTCTCCGATGGTGGAAATGGGCCAAAAAGAGTTCTCAATGGTGAAAGTAGCTTGATGGTAAGCTAGGGTTTCAGGAACAATTTCCGCAGAGGGAGGATGCTTATGATTATGGATATGGAATAATGGGTCTCCATCACTTATTTATAAAACCATGTGGTTTAGGTCAGCTTTTTAGGGTTTTAGCTGTTTAGGGTTTCAGCTATTTAGGATTTCTTCTTTTTTCCTCATTATTTTATATTTTTTATTCCTTTTTGGATATTTTTGGAGGAAAAAAGGATTTTATAGCCTTTTGGAGGCATTTTAAGCTTTTCGGTGACCTTTTAGATGGTTTTATGGGTTTTTGATGGAGATATGGTAGGAAAGTGGACAAATGAGCCATGTAATGGGGTAGATGAGGTAGTTAACCATTTTTGGGTGTTAACAGATTGCCCCCTGATGTGTGAGGGCAGGAGCTCATCGTATGGCCGATGGACATCATGAGTCATATTTGGTTTTTTCTTGGGGTTTGGAGAAGAGAAGGAAGCAACTGAAGTCCGGGACACCGATCTCGAACCACCTGCAAGGACTGAAAAGTACATAGCCTCAATAATGGATGAGGGATCATCTGANGATTCTCAATGATGCGATTAGGGTGTTGAAGTCGAGCATGTGAGAAACAACTATTCGGAGAGGCAATGATGACTCCTCCCAAGATGGTCCGTAGGCACTCACCACAGATGGTGATGAGTCCAAGACGCAGGGACCTCTAGGTCTATCCTCTGGAATAGAGGGGTTGTCGTCGACAGAGGGAGACATGCAACTATCAAGGTAATGATGTTTCCTTGACAGGAGCACGAGGTGAAGAACCGAACTAAGATAATACTGGTGGCAGGGGTGATAAACTGGGGGGAAAAACTGGGCAAGCAGAGTGGATGGACTCAAACTTCCTTTGTTCAGAGTATGATGGCGAGGATGATCGGGCAGCATCTAAAACTGACTGGTGGTAAAGGGATCATAGCTGTATGGGATCTTGTAGGATGACTGGGCTGAGGGAGACTCAATGCTGTGGTCGAATGGTAGGGAAGTGCAGAACACTCTGAACAAAGGCGACCTGATTGGGGGTGCTGCCGAGAGAATTGATCATAGCGCCAAGAGGCGGGGGGTGACTTCTTCATGGGTTATGGAACGAGAAGAAGTGTGGATATATAAAATGCTACTGTCGTGTGGATTTTCCGAGCCCATGACAGTACATCCTCGTGGTTGCTTTCATATTTACTGAGTCTGAAAGCAAATAAGAAGGCTCTGAAGTAATGAAATGGTACTGTCATGTGGGTTTTGCGAGCCCATGATAGTTCATGCTCGTGGTTGCTTTCAATTTTAAGGAGTCTGAAAGCAAATAAGAAGACTCTGAATTGATGGAATGGTACTGTCATGGGGATTTTGCAAGCCCATGACAGTTCATGCTCGTGGGTGCTTTCAATTTTAAGGAGTCTGAAAGCAAATAAGAAGCCTCTGAAGTAATGAAATGGTACTGTCATGTGGGTTTTGCGAGCCCATGACAGTTCATGCTCGTGGGTGCTTTCAATTTTAAGGAGTCTGAAAGCAAATAAGAAGACTCTGTATTTGGAATGGTCAGGCAAGGAGGAAGTGTTCAATTAAGGAACATTTATGATGATCAGAACTGATGGTGGGGGGAACACTGGTGGGCCTCCTTGCAGGGTGGTTGAATGGTGGCAAAAGAACGAAACCTTTGTAGTATGACAGGAGTGAGTGGCTCATGTAAAAAGTGTGGAACAATCAGACTGCGGCTGATGTGGCGCGTTAATCAAGGTAGCAAAATGTCAGGACACAATGTTATGATTGTACCTAGGTGAGAGCAAGAAATGATCTCAAGCATCATCACGAGCTCAGAAAAATGAATCCGGTGATATAACAACTGTTAGAAACGGAGAGCGGCCTGAGTGGCACGCAAACCGAGGCAACTATTGGTGTCTAAAAAATGGGCAAAAAATGATGTAGTCAAAAAGATGCAACGAGGTGACCATTAGGATGATCTAGTTGTGCTGATTCCAATGGTGGAAACGGTTCAGAAAACAGATTCCGGATGGGTTCAGAATGGCCAAAACAAGAACAAAGTCGACGGACTACAAATAGTAAGTGGGCCCAATGTGACACGTCATTTGTACTATTCGAGATTGATTTGCGATCGGAGTGAACTAGAGCTTACAGGTGATTTCTGGACGATCTGACCGGTGGATTCGAGATTCGGGAGAGCCAGGTATTCCGTTAAACCAACACTTGTTTTGATTTTTTGGGTTGGGGAGTTGGTGGGGCCCATGGGGGGCTGTTGTACGGTCTATAGGTGTGGACCGCGGGTTCAGCGGTCGAAATCGTGGTCTCCAACCGCGGGTTTGACTTGGACAGCCACGGTCAAAGGTCGCGACTGTCGGGCTTGACAGTCGCGGTCTGGACCGCGACTGTTGGGCTTGACAGCCGCGGTCTGGACCGCGACTGTATGGCTTGACAGCCGCGGTCTGGACCGCGAATGTAGGGCTTGACAGACGCGGTCTGGACCGCGACTGCCTGGGTTGACAGCCGCGGTCTGGACCGCGACTATAGGGTTTGACAGCCGCGGTCTGGGCCGCGGCTGTCCTGGGGTATGGATGGGGTGGGTAGGTTTGTCTTTGGGACATGAGCCTAATGAGACTTCTTTGTTTGATTTGCAGGATGCCATGGGTGATATGGCGGGAGAGGGAGATGCTAGAGGATCTAGTAAATGCCATTCGAGAGGACCGTCGGGTGCGGTCCATGTTGGCGCTCTTCGGACTACTGAAGTTCATGGAGATTCCGATGATACGGTCAGCAGGTTTACTGCTGAACCGCTTGATTGATTTCTGGGAGCCCGAGACATAGGAATTTCGGGTGCAGGGAGAGAGGGTGGACCTCACCCTGGTCGATGTTTATTTCATGACGGGGTTACCCTACCTGGGGCGGGTAACAGATACACAGTCGCGGGTCTCCGCGGACCTCGATATAGATGACCTGGCAGCACGCTTTTGCAGGGCAGACGCAAGGGTGCATAGGAATGCACTCCGGATTCAGGATTTACGGGAGCCAGCTGTACAGGCGATGGCAGCGTGTGTCGTATGGATTTTGGGATCACAGTCACCTGAGAAGGTGTCTGGGGGTCAGATGCAGATTGTAGAGCGAGTGCTGGCTGGGACGTACTATGCGTGGGGCCAGATGTTCCTGACCTGCGTGCAGCGACAGCTGACCGCAGCGAAGGAAGCTGGCAAGGGATTCTGTTTTGGTTCGTTTCTAGTGGCATTCTTCATGGAGAGGGTCCCTACCCTGCGGCCGCGGGTGCCGGTCAGAGAGGGAGGTCTGAGGGAGCCCCGGATGATCCGGTGGGGAGAGATGATGCGTCGCCGAGGCGGTGGGGACGTGGGGCGGTATTTCACTCGGGAGCTGTATATGCAATTGCTCCAGCTACCACTGGCTTTAGAGGACTATCCCTACAGAGGCATGGACTACACAGGGGATCCAGATGCGCCACAGCCACCTGGACAGGCATGGGGTCCAGACGGTACGTATGATTTTAATTGTTTTGTCCAGTTTTTATGTTATGTATGATATATGTTTGATATATAGTTACTGATAAATGGTTGATTTGCAGATGTAGGCCCGCAGCCGCCGCTAGGGTATATGGTGCGGCGAGGGATAGTGGCGGTTCCGGCTTTGCCCGGGCGAGGTCCGGTGCATCGGCGAGATGCGGATGGGGCGCTAGAGTCTGTACGGGTGCTGTTAGGGCGGCTGTTGATGGGAGTGAGAGATGCGGGGTGGGAGGACCTTCCTCGAGATGTGATTCGGGATTGTAGGCAGGCGCCTCGGGATTTCAGAGGGATAGCGTTTCGGGTGGCTCTCTTGGTGGAGAGGGCACAGGCACGGGCACCGAGGCCCAGGCGAGATGAGGACTCGTCAGAGGAGGAGCAGGCGGAGGAGTCAGAGGCTGCTGACACGGATAGTGACGCAGGGTATGACTCCCTTTAGGGAGTGCAGGGGACTCCCTTCGATATTTTGTAGCTTCGGCCTGTATTTTATGAGCTTTGAGGGATGTACATATATTTTTTTTTTGTATAGCTGAGTACTGGGGTACTCAGAACATGTATAGTTCTGAACATGTGTTTTTGACTTGTATATATATATATGCACGTGGATGCACATTTTTTGGTGATATTGTTTCATTTGTACGCACGTGGATGCGCTTTATGATGTGTTCTATGTTGATACTGCACGTGGATGCAAGTAGTCTAGGCTATTGGGCACGTGGATGCCCCCTTTTTTGATATGATATGATATGATGTATGTATGACTAGGCACATGGATGCTCCTATGGATGCAAATGTCATTTTATGGTTTATGTTTTATGTATACAAATGTTGATGCAATGCAGTATTTTTTGGTTTTGTGTATATTTGGATGATATGCTATGGGGTAATGATGCATGATGGAGGTGTTACATAGTGTGATTGATATGCCAGTCTAGGACATTGTTCGCCATTTGGTCTGCGACACTATTGTAAACTCTTGGGACATGTGTGAATGTGATAGATTCAAACTGTCGGCTAAGTTGTTTTGTACGCATGAATTTTCTAAATAGGCAGGGATCACGCACCTGGTAGCAGTTGTTGAGTTGGGAGACAAGTAGTTGGGAGTCCAAGAACACATGAAGGTGACGTATGCCCATCTGGAGGGCAGCAGTTAGGAGACCGGTCACAGCATCATACTCTGCCTGGTTATTGGTAGCAGCGCCAATACATATTCCGTCAAGGTGGATGCGTTCATTGGAAGGAGAATATAAGACCCATGCTGCAGAAGCTAGATTGGGAGACCAGTGGCTAGCACCATCAGCGAAGCCGATGTAACAAGGTGGAAGAGGATCCATCTGTGGGCATGCAAAAATGCGATGAATGTGAGATTGTGGTAAAAAACGGTGAAAAACAAAAAGAGAGCAAACTGTGCAAATGCGGACCAATGAGGTCGCGGTTTTGGTTATGGGTAGAAACGTTTAAGATACAACCCATTCCGGGGGTTGGAGAAGGGTCGTCCTTCAGAGTCTGCTAAAATGTATACCCCCTTGCCGAGGAAAGTTTGCACGCAAGGGCCTTGCCACATGGACTCAAATTTTCCTTTACCTTTTTTGTCGTTGGCTTGGTCATAGGCGAGGACGAGGTCCCCTTCGTGGAAAGTTCGAGGGTGAACATGTTTGTCATAATGGGCTTTGGAGCGTGTTTTGGCAGCTTCTATATTCTGGAGAGTGGCACGACGATCTTCATCGGCTTGTTCGAGGGATAGCAGACGTTGCTCAAGGTGGGAGGTATCGGGGAGAAGCTCAACAACGATGTGTAAGGCAGGTATCTGGCACTCAATGGGGAGGACAGACTCTACACCATGAACTAAATGAAATGGGGTAAAACCAATGGCGGTCTTGGTGGATGTACGGTAAGCCCATAAAGCAGGAAATAGCATATGGTGCCAATTGGACTTATGCCGATCAACTGTGCGTTGGAGTATGGTTTTCAGGATTTTGTTAACTGCTTCTACTTGACCGTTCCCTTGGGGGTAGTAAGCCGAGGAAAATTGGTGTTCGAACTTGAGGAGGGTGGATAACTCGCGCCACACACAATCTTCAAAATGTGATCCATGGTCAGATACCAATTGTTTAGGGACTTTGAATCTAGTGATGACATGGTTGAAGAAGAAACGGGCAGCAGTATCAGCCTTACAATTGAAGGTGGGCATGGCTTCCGCCCATTTGGTGAAATAATCGACGGCGACAATGATGTACTTATGGCCGTTTGCTGATGTGGGTCTACACTCCATGAAGTCGATGGCCCACTTACAAAAGGGACCAACAGGGACTACTGGGTGTAACGGAGCAGGTGGCGTCCGAGCTTTGGGGGCAAAAAGTTGGCAGTTATGGCAATGCTTGACCGCATTGATGTAGTCGGTGAAGAGTGTGGGCCAGAAATATCCGGCGCGGATGACCTTTTGGGCAGTGGCCATCCCTGAGAAATGGCCGCCGCAGGCACCGCTATGACAATCATTAAGGACTTGTTCAGCTTCCTCATGTGTAAGGCAACGACGAAGAATTGTGTCGATTCCTCGCCGGTAAAGGACATCTCCAATGAGGAGGTAGCGAGAGCCATGGTGATGGATACGACAACATCCGTTCCGAGTGACTGTGGGTTGAAACTTCTGTGTGCGCAGGTATAACAAGATATCGCCGTACCACGGGTCATCGGACGAGATGGTAAATAAGTGATTATCGGGTAACTCTTCGGAGATAGGTGGGGCTGGGATAAAGGAAGGGAGATTCGTCATGAGCTGGGAAAGCGCAAGGGCTTTGGTGCTCTTGGATGTTCGAAAAGTAAGGTAATATTCTTGGAGGATAATGAACCATTTGGCCACATGACCTTGCAGGAGCCATCGGTTTAAGAGATAGACCATGGGGTTAGAGTCGGCGACGACTGCGGTATGACTAAGTAAAATGTAGTGTCGCAACTTTTGGACGGAAAAGACCACTGCTAGGGCTAGTCTCTCCTCATGTGGATAACGTAGGGGTGGGCCGGACAAGGTCTGGCTAACGTAGTAAATGACATGTTCTTGTCGTGAGGCGTCTTCTTGGACCAAGACTCCTGACACAGCATACTCGGATGCCGAGATGTAGAGGATGAAATCTTGAGAGAAATCCGGAGGGGAGATCAAGGGGGCTTGTGTGAGAGATTTCTTGAGGGCATTAAATGCAGCTTCTGCTTGCTCGTCCCAGACAAAGGGTACTTGGGTATGGAGTAGGCACAAGAAACCATGAACGGTTGTGGCGTAATTGGGAATGAAGCGTCGAAGGAAATTAGATCGCCCTTGCAGACTTTGGAGCTGCTTGAGTGTTCGGGGAGAGGGAAGGTCTAAGATGGCTTGGAATTTCAGTGGATCGATAGTAATTCCTTTGTGGGAGACAATGAACCTCAACAATCGGCCTGTCGGAACGCAAAAAACACACTTGTGTGGGTTCAAGCGGATCTGATATTTGCGACAACGCAGAAAAACTTGCCGAAGGTCGTTTAGGTGGTCTGATCGTTTTCGGGAACGAGCGGTAAGGTCATCTAGGTATACGAGCAGGATTTGGACCAAATCATGAAAACAATAGGTCATGGCCCGCTGGAATGTTGCGCCAGCATTTTTGAGGCCGAAAGGCATAACACGATAGGCAAAAGTGCCCCATGGGGTAGTAAAAGCGGTCTTGTATTGGTCTTCCTTATGGATTTGTATCTGATTATATCCGGAAAAACCGTCCATGAAGGAGAGGACTTCATGCCCTGCACACGCATCGATGAGCTGGTCAATGAATGGCGTAGGGAAAGTTTCTTTGGGACAGGCACGGTTTAGATCTCAGAAGTCAGTGCATACTCTAAGGGTGCCTTGTTTCTTGTTGACAGGAACAGGGTTTGAAACCCATGTGGTATAAGCAATAGGATAAATGAATCTTGCTGTGCGAAGTTTCTCGATCTCTGCTTTGACAGCTGGGAGTTTGGAGGGGTGTATGGGACGCTGTTTCTGACGAACGGGGGTTATATCAGGCCATGTGTCGATGTGGTGTTCTATAATGGCAGGGTCAAGGCCAGGCATTTCGGTATAGGACCAGGCAAAGACATCACGGAATTCTTTGAAGAGTGCTTTGTACTCGTCAATCTTCTGCTCAGTGCAAGATGCTCCTACAGCGATGAGTTCGGGGGTGCCCCCGGGGGCAGCAAGATCGATTTGGATAACATGTGAGATGTTGGCCATGTTACCCTCTTCGAAGGCGTCAGGAGCAGGAATAGGGTCCTTGAACCAGTCGACCTTCGGGGGAAGGAAGTCTTTGGATTCCACTGCGAATTGAGGAGCAGTGCTAGAAGATGGTTCATCTGGGAGAAAGTATGAACGATGATGCATGTCATCCCAGGGATAATTTGGGGTGGTGAGAGCCTCAAGAATTTCTTCATCACTGTGGAATGTTCGGGTTGTCAGATCGGTTTCCGAGGTGGTGGTGATGGAAGAAAACATATAAATGGTCTCGAACTCTTTAGAAGAAGAAGAGTCCGGGGGGTGGATCTCAACAATGGGGAGTTGGGTTGTCTCGAGATCCAGATCTGAGGGGAGGATCTCCACAATGGGGAGTTGGGTTGTCTCAAGATCCGGATCTGAGGGGAGGATCTCCACAATGGGGAGTTGGGTTGTCTCAAGATCCAGATCTGAGGGGAGGATCTCCACAATGGTGAGGTTTGCTGTCTCCAAATCCGGATTGTTCATCTCAAAGAGAGCTATTCTGTACTCGGGGAGATCGGGACAGTGATGGGAGTAATGCCCGTAAACATCACATAAGGCACATGAGTGGTTAGTGCGTAGGGATTTGTCACGAGGCATAGGGGTTGGATCTAGATGGACAACCGGGATAGTGGGGTCGTCGTCGAGCATTTTCATGTATTCCTTTAATGCTGGTAAATGAGGACATAGGTGAGTCGCACGGCCCAACTCATCGCACAACGCGCATTTGGGAGGGGCACGGAACACAGGTGGGTTTTGGACTGTCTTAGGAGGTGGGACAGTAGTGTAAGGTTGGGGACCTCTGCCCCCAGTGGGTTTGGTAAAAATAGGGGGTGGTTTTGCGGGGGTTGACGGGGTAGCGATACCGGGAGGTGGTTTCGCGGGGGTTGACGGGGTAGCGACACCGGGAGGTGGTCGACTAGTAGTGGCAATGGGTTGCACTGGTTGCAGGACGACATCTGGTGTCGGCGGACGAACTGGAGGTGAAAGATACCAAACGGGTAATCCTAAGGTTAAACCAGGGAGGCTAAGGGTAGCCATGACTGGGGCGCTAACCACTCCTGAGGGAGGGAAGAGGAAAGGTATGGTATGTATGGGTGTGGCACCAATGTGGCTAGGTACAAAAGGGGGTTGAGGCAACAACGGTGGTTGATTACTAGGGGTTCTCGTGTGGTGGGACAAAGTTAATAGATCGGCCACTTCAGTAGTAGATGACGGTGGTGGGAGAGATGGAAAAGTGGAGGTCATCGGTGTGTCTGAGTAAACCTAGGGCCCCATAGAAGAAACCAAGGAGGTGATGGCATCCGGAATAAGTTGTTCAACTATGGGGAGCATGGGCCCTATAGAAGAAATGGCTGTGTTGGGGTCACCCGAGGTAGTTTGTTCAATCATGGGGAGAACATTTTCGGGTGTCGCGGCGGCCTTGGGATCGTAGTACGTGAGTTGGTCAACTTTGACCACGCGTCCCTCATGAGGGAACATCATGATGCGAAAAACGGTAGAAGCAATTGCCCGCATAGCATACATGTAGCTGCGGCCAAGTAAAAGGTTGTAGTCAAGCTGGGCATTGATAACCTCGATGTTTATCAGGACCATTTTACCGGCCAGCTGGACGGGGACATTGGTTAATAAGCCTTGTGGTTGAGCTGAACGGCCGTCGTAGGCTCGCAATGCAGTGGAGGACGGTTGGAGAGGGGGGGATCCCATTTTCTGCCAGATGGAGATGGGCATGATGCATATAGAGGCACCTTCATTAATAATGCATCGATGGACGACAAAATTCCAGATGGAGACAGTAACCTGGAATGATAAGTTGGAGGGCAGGCGGGGTTCGGATTGGTCCAAATCATATGCCATTAACTGCGAATCATGTGGATCGATAGCCCCAATGGCTGAGAGTAAATTCTTACGCTGTGAAGGGCAATTTCTTAAGACTTCTAGCGCAGACATGGCTACGGCAGATTGGGCTAAGTCGTCTACGATGTTGTAGTTTGATGCAGCTCGCGCATTGGGGTTGTTATTGATACGATGAAGTGGGAAACGGGGTGCTTTGGGAGCTCCATCTAGTGGAGGTGGAGGTATACGTAACAGCTGATTGGTGGGATGAGCGTTAGTGGGGTTATTGGTGGGTGGTGCTTCCGGGGTGGAGCCATATTGGTTCCGCCGGTTCTGGAGGTTGACCTCATCGGAGGACATCATCAACAGATGGTGGGTACCTGAGTCAGACGGGGGTTGATCAAGAGCAGCGTAAGTGATTTGTTGGATAGGCGCAGTAGCTTGAGGGGGAGCCAATGGTTCAGTGTTCACTAAGCCTTGATTTGGTAAGGGGTTTTGCAGCACCAAAGGTGGCTGTTGAGGTTGTGGGGGATTGGTTGGTGCTTGAGGAGCCGCCTGTCCTTGGCGTAGTCTATCAGCAGCCAAAAGTTGTTGAACTCATTCCATATGTGGACAAAAATGTGTGTAGTGGCCATAGACCCCGCAAACAGAACAAGGGAAGTTGGTTCACAAGTTGGGGTTTTTAGCCTGCTTGGGCGGGCGATCGGGGTTTTGGTTGGTAGGGACCGCGTTATTATTAGCAGGGGGATTAGGGTGTTGACCAGCTTGCTCGGTCTGCTGGTTGTTCCCACGATTTCGATCCCTGCCGTGGTTTTGTTGGCCCTGGTTGCGTTGGTTGTTCTGATTTTGCGGCGGGTTTTCTTGGGCGTAAACCTGCCCCTGGGTAGTAGGTGGATTCTGAGTTTGCGCAGGTGCGGGAGCAGGCTGCGGTGGATAATATGGAGGTGGAGGCTGCACTGGCGCGGCTACTTGAGGGGGATGTTGATAGTGCTGTGGAGCGGGTTGTGGGTTTGCCGCAGGGGCTGGCTGTGGCTGATAATAATGAGGTTGGGATTGTGGCGGTGCAAGAGCTGGGGCAGGCTGCTGGTGGTAGTATGGCTGAGGTGCGACCGGGGAGGGGTAAGCAGAAGTCATATTTCCGAAACACTGAGGTGGACATGAGGGTCCATGGGTATGGTGTTGATGGGGCATGTGAGCATACGAGTTGGTTGCTCCGGACTGTGATGTAGCCCGTGAAAGTTCAGGTCCAGGAGTAGGACGGGCCATGGAAAAGGGATGAGGCAGCGAAGAGAGGCGGCCGATGATGCCATCGGCAGCGTGGGATTCCCCCGGTGCATCGTGATGTGGGGGATCGCCTCGAGGGGCGTTCGGTATGATGGTGTAAAGATAACCCAACTGGGCGTAAATGAGATCAAACTGCTGGGCCTTAAGGATAGCCTCTTTTTCAGTCTGGGGTTGTTCAGCTGCCACATCCTTAGCAATGAGCAGAAGGAGGGACTTGAGGAACCAATCTAGGAAGATCCGGTCATCTAGCTTGATTTTGCATAGGCTACGGCGTCGTCGCCATTCATGGATGTGGTATGTGATGTGAGTGGCCGTGTTCTGCCTGCATGATAGGAGGATCTCGACGCCTGCGTCATAGCGAACAGGTAACTGGAAGAACTGGAGGAAGGTCGAGGCCAGGGACGTAAAGGTGGTGTGGGTTCTGTGGGGTTGCTTGATATACCATTTGGCAGCCGAGCCAGTGAAAGTGCGCTGTAATAAACGGAGGCGAATGGAGTCGTCTACTATGGAATTGGAGGAACACCATAGATGGAAAGACATGATATGGTTCTGTGGGTCCTCACCTGCCTTACCCTCAAACTTAGGGATGTCAGAGGGGAGTTTGGTAGGCATGTGGGGCCACACAGGGTTGTGCCGGATGGGGTCGTTGGTTAACCTGGCTAGGTCAGGTAGGTTGAGACTAGCCATGTATGGCAAATTGGATGGAGGGTGTGACATGGTAGTGGGTTGGACCACGTTGGGGCCCATGCCCCCAGGTGGAGGGGTCATATGAGGGATGTTACCCCCTAGTGGGGGAACTACGGGGGCATGAGAAGGTCCTGCGCCACTAAGGGCGGTAGGAGTTACTAATGGAGAGGGTATGGGGATTCCTGCCGTGGGAATAGGTACGGTGAGGGGAATGGTAGATGGGCCTCCCATGGAGGGCATACCCATGATAGGTGTAGTAACTGGTATAGTGGCGGATGTACCACCGGTGGTCCCTATAATGAAGGGATTGGGATTCACGCCAGCCATGGGGCTAGTGGGGGCAGTGTAAAGAGTGTTCTCAGAATCTGGTGACGGAGTCCTATGCCGCTGACGAGTGGAGTCAAGTGACAAGGCTCGAGATCTACAGTGATGATGGGTGGTGTCAAGTGAACCGTGCTGTGGGGGCTCTCCTCTGAGGTGACGAGAATGTCTCGGAGAGTCAATGGTGACAAGTGGTTTTCAACTATGTGGGTTGTGGTGTTGGAAAAACAACTCAAAAACCCTAATGCAACCGTGTGTGCAGAAGGGGAGCTCGAAAAAATAAGGCACTCAGGCCAAAAAACAACTCAAAACACCTACTGTAACTGCGTGCTACAATAGGCAGAGTGTCAGCAAAGTGGTCAGAATACCAAATAAGCAATCGGTTTCCTAAAAAAGAAAAATCGGTGGACTCACTAGACCAAGAGGAGGTAAGGGAGCATGCAAACACCTAACTAATAGTATTATGACTCAACTAAGTATATCCTCTGCAAGGTGATGAAATCCAAGTCAGACAATATAAATAGGAAAGTCAAATGGCTAAAGTATCCCCCTACCGGGAGGGACACCGGGTACGCAAACCTAGAAGTATGGAAACTAAGATACCCCATTCATGACACGTCCAGAAAGGTAAATCTTCCGCTTGGTCCTTTAACCGCAATATTCCCTATACAGGGATATTCCGAAAACTGCGAAAGGTAGCCCTTCAGTTACTAAATGGATTTCGGTATTCCACTCAGACCTCCGGAACCAATCTCACGACTTCAACCCTCCTAAGGGAGAGGCCTTCTGATAATCTGGTTGTGACCGTGTCAAAAAATACTAAGGGATTTTGGTTCCCTAATGGACAACAACTATGTCTCACGTGTAAATAACCGAGGGGTGTTATTGGAAGCCTATCCCCCCGATCCTACCTAACTACAAAGTTCTTTTGTGTTCCTCAAATGAGGTTATAGTGTTGGTTGAGTTAAATAGATTTTAGGTCTCACTTGAATTAGGGGACAGATTGTGTGCTTGTGAGGTTATGAATCCAAAATAGTTACTCAATAACAATAATAATGTATGAAAAACTTTAAAAAAAATTTTACCATGCGAATTTTTTCTGAAATAAATAATGCTAAGATTTTTTAAACAATTCTGTAAACAAGGGACAGATATGGCTGTAGGGCTGCAAGTGGAATAGGTGGCTGTGCAAGTGCAGGAAAAATGGAGGCAAAGTGGCTGGGTTTCGGTGCGGAAACAAGGGAAAAAACAGTTCGCGGACCGCGGGTATGGGGCGGACTCGCGCGGTGGGACCGCAGGTTTGAATGCAACAGTCGCGTGCAGATCGCTGGTTGTTTTACTACAGTTGCGGTCGGACCACGTGTTTGGAATGAACAGGCGTGGTCTAGGTTGTGGGTTTATGGCTGACAGCTGCAGTCGGAGCGCGGCTGTGGGCTGAAAAAGTGCGGTTGGGGCGCAATTGGGAAAGTTCAAAGACGCGTCCAGGATGCAGGAAAAAGGCCGACAGCTGCGGGCTGGTCGCAGGTTAGGGACGGAAATGCGCGGTCGGGCCGCGACTGCGGAAGAAAAAAGTGCGGTTTCCAGCGGCCGAAAACGACAGCCGAAAGTACAGTACGGAAAAATAAACTAAAAAAGACAGCGGAGTCGCCAAAAATTGTTGCTAGGATTTTCACCCTAGCTTGTGCGAATGAGAACCTACTAAGGAATATGGATTCCTTAGTAGCAGTTCAATGATATATGAATTAAATAATGATAAACTGAAACAAAAAACTAATCTAAATACGTTCTTGAAGCTAAAACAGTAAAAAGTAAATAACATGAAACAATATGGTGAAAAGTAAATAATGATCTTTATTGATGTTACCTCCAATGAGGAGGTTGATGGAGTCCGTTGCGCTGGTATGATGTCGGTGGCTTCGAGCTCCAAGCTGCTTCTTCTCCTTCTCCGATGGTGGAAACGGGCCAAAAAGAGTTCTCAATGGTGAAAGTAGCTTGATGGTAAGCTAGGGTTTCAGGAACAATTTCGGCAGAGGGAGGATGCTTATGATTATGGATATGGAATAATGGGTCTCCATCACTTATTTATAAAACCATGTGGTTTAGGTCATCTTTTTAGGGTTTTAGCTGTTTAGGGTTTCAGCTATTTAGGATTTCTTCTTTTTTCCTCATTATTTTATATTTTTTATTCCTTTTTGGATATTTTTGGAGGAAAAAAGGATTTTATAGCCTTTTGGAGGCATTTTAAGCTTTTCGGTGACCTTTTAGATGGTTTTATGGGTTTTTGATGGAGATATGGTAGGAAAGTGGACAAATGAGCCATGTAATGGGGTAGATGAGGTAGTTAACCATTTTTGGGTGTTAACACCTCCCGAATGCAGAAGGTATTGCTCACCCTAGGAGAGGCTTGAGACTCCCATACACTACAAGTGGAGGTTCATAACCAATTATAGTGACCCTCATATTCAACTCATAAAGAGACTATGTTTTTTGACCCCTACCTGGCCAGGAAACCTACAGAATAACCTCTACAAGTACCCCATGTGATACCTAGGTAAGGAAACTAAGGTCACCTCAATATAATCAATGCTCAGGAGGATAGTCATAGGAGGGATTGACCGTATGGGTAGGGTAGCAAATCTTGAATCTTGAAAGCACAACTGGTACCCCAAGGGTGCACCAATCAATACCTCAAAGGCCCCGAGATATGAATACAATACTGGAAATATGTCCGTCACTTACAGAAATTTACTAGGGGTCATCCCAATCACAATCATGTGCATTTCCTCGTGCTTGACTCCTGTGTAAGAGAAGCTTCCTAAGAAACACTATTTATACCAATGATTTTTCACTCTCTCCTAGACAAACACCTAATTGTTTGTGTTTAGTAGTCTTGGAGAATTGACTCACAATGAACTATTCCAACTCGCTAAATCCTAATCTTGTTGGTGAACCCTATAAAAGAAAAATGTGTAGTTCATTTTAATTAAGCGTTGATTTTAATGGCTGTAATTACTCAAAAGGAAATGGTCGTGCAACTAATGAAATTGTAACTCAACAGTGAAATAAATGTGCACACCTAACAAACCATGCCAAGTGCAAATATTTTGTTGAATGAAAAACAGGGTATGCCATTACATGAGATGCAAGTTTCTTCCTTCAAATGAGAGTGCAATCATTCCTAAATGAACACCTGAATCTAATTCAATAATAAAAACCTAATGCAAGGATCATGCCATGCAAATGAAAGAATGCATAAGTATGAAAAACGAAAAAAAAATTATATTTTTTTTAAATTAATGAGATATAAAAAGCACTAACAAACTCTACAATTCTAAGACCCTTCAACCACTCACAGACAACAGCAAAAAATGATCCAATAGAAAATATACCTAATTTACTAATCCCAAAACAAAAAAAGAATAAGAAGAAATTAAAGACAAGAACAAAATATAATTAAAACTAAATCAAAAGGGGTCTCTGGTCAGAAACATACGCTATATACAGACACTAGCAACACCCAAGAAGACTCAACAATCACCAAAACTCACCCAACAACACTCAATCCTCCATATGAAGCTCAAAATCAAAGCATACATGACTGTATGCAGTGAACCTATGTACATACACGAGAATTCAAGATAAAACCATGTGTATACGCGACTGTAATGCAGATACTCACATACAGGAAGAAAAAGGAAGAAAAATCGGGCAAACAGATAAGCCAAGACAAAATTACTCCTACAGGACACTACTGGGAAAACATACCTCTGGACCCGACACAGAAACATAGAAACAAAGAGCAATTAAAGAACATTGAATACCCAATCCCCAAATAAAAACAACTAGGAACCTCCCCAGTGGAGTCGCGAATTCTGTTACGGAGAGAAACTTCCTATGTCTTGGGGGTACCACAACAGATAGTATGACACCAAAAATAAATCTTTCCCGATATGTAAGAACATTAAGCAAATATAACACTAAGGGATATCGAATCGTACCTTATTCTGGATGGTTGAAGTAGATCCATGTTGAGCTTTTCCAATGCAATTGCAATCATAAATTTCTCTCAACAACAAAAAACAAAGCAAGCATGATATATATAAATGTGTTAGAGCTATCCTAGCATATATAATCAACCATGTATAAGCAATTAAATACATCCAGGGATTCAATATTCATATCTAGAATTGGACAGGAAAAAATATTTCTATTAATAAAGAAGAGATACAATAGTGACAATCTCTGTCGGCACTTCTACGAAGCAGAGAAACTGAGTCCTCCACCTGGGCCTCCACCACTTCAATTATCTATCTCTCGATAGCAAGCTCGCAAATAAAATGCAATCTTGGGAAGAACACTATGTGCTCCAAGGGACAAAGGGATGCAGACTCAAGTATAAACAAAGCTAAGGCAACAATGGACTATAGTTTTCTTGCACTTCAATTTCTCCCCTTTCAATGTATCTAAGGGGTTCCTTATATAGCACTCCAAAGTGGTAACGGAGGGTCGAATATGAGCATTCTCAAGGCATATTGAAGGCCAAGAGTCAAGTTATTTGGACTCATATGAGGAAAACTACAAAAGTATTTGGACTTATGCACACATCCCGATGTATGCGAGTTTGAGGTCAAAATTCACATGTACAGATGAGTATAGCTTTAAAAGTCACGTACCGGAATAAAAAGGTGTTTTTAGGGATGATATTGGAACATCAAATCATAATATAAGTCCATGGGGTCTAAGGAGTCTGTAGAGAGATAGGGAAGGCCATAAATGTGTGATCTACCTGGTGTGGTAAAATCAGCTATAACAATGGGATCACTAATTATTTGAAGAGTATGAACACTATCTTATCTCAAAATATATAGTGTAAAAAGAGTAGGCTTTTGATATGTATCACCAAATGTGGTATTGTTGGGTCCACACAAACCAAGTTGTTAGATATGTATACCAATGTAATCAACAAGGTTCAAGAATTCTTTTGATATTGGTCTCCAATGATGTTTTTAGTGGATCCCAACCCTTTTTTATCTTATGGTGGGGGAGTATTACTCACCACTGAATATTATTGCACCAAAAAAAAATCCAAATTCCTTATGGATGCAAATGTGTAGGAATTTGGATGGTTGGTCATAGAGGATAATATTTTTAGGGTATTGAGGACAAGGGATTGTTAGATTCTATAACTCTCTCGTATATGTGCAATATCCAAGACTAATACTTAGCCAAAACCTTAGGGTTCTAACTAAGGAGACATATCCACAACCTTATCCATACTACTTGACTATGCAGGTACTAGAGAGTAATCTTCCTTAGTGTTTTGCTTGGTCCCATTATAGAATCAATATCCTCAATAATATGATATACATATGGTTTTAGGTTTCCTTGTGGACTTTGATACACCTAAGGGAGTGTAGAAGTGAGCTTCATGTACAAGTGTTGTCTGATATGGCACTACTAAAAGGGGCACCAAAAAAGGCTACAAGGGTATCCATTAAATGTGACTTAGTAGCACTTGTATGCTTTGTGTGTATGATTCCATAATTGGAGGTTCACCCATTTAATGAAAGATCTTTGTGTTATTTAAAGATGTCAAAATGCATCTCTATTCTTAAAAAAATGCAAAATTTGTGTAGGCGTGCTGGCTCAGTAAAATTTTCTTATGCCACTTGTGGTGTTCTTAACTTTGAAAATTATAACAACAAGGATACAAAAATAATTATGATGCAAGAAACCATAAATTATAGTATGGAATAACTAATAACAAGACTATACAAAATATAGACGTTGTAGAAATAACCCTTGTACTATAATAATAAATTCAGAAAGCAATGTTCATTTCCTTCCTAAGGTTGGTGATATTTGACTTGAGCAGATCTCCAATACACAATTCTTGACAAAACAATCCATAGACTACTAGCTCTTTAATTAGGATTTCAACGTCCCAAAATTCCTAACTACTTAATTGGTCCCATAATTAATGAGTACCAACTACCTAGCAGGAATTATTAATAAATATATCCATTTTACATTAATTAATTGTTCACTACTAACTACTCATCCTTATTCAAAATATATGGTTGGATACATTTATTGGATGTGGAGCCTAATATTCCTGATTCAAATATGTTATTTCAGCCGTGTTTGGATCCCAACACCTGGCAGGAGGTTGTGGTGAGGATTCCCCCCCACTATAGTCATATGGGGAGTCCAGGGGGGTGCGAAAACTATTTTGGGATCCCCCCTAGAAGGGATTCAATGGAAACGCCCTGTTGGAAAGCAACAACCCTCTCAATTTTTCTACTTTGCTAAATAAAATTGAGCAGTTTTTTTCTATAATTTATCAAATATTATATAAGAGTGCCCTAAAAATCTTTCATTCTTAAGGTACTCTCAATTAAAAGAAGAATTAATGATTATACTGGAAGTTTAGGAAGTATTTTCACAAATTTAATATTTTAGCAGCTGTTAATCTTTTAATTTTATATATAATCAATTTTAATTATCATTTAATATTTGATTATGTATTGATTCGAAATATTTAAATTATAGCTTGCTAAATAGTTTTTTTTGGATTAAATTAAAGATAATTGGAAATGCATTTTGAACTTGTTGCAGTTAGGTTTTATTGATTTCTCTTAGACCTTTTGACAAAGTATTCATCATTAGTTTGTGTAATTTATATGATTAGGGTTGATGAATTAATTTAAATATCCTATTTTAACCCTAATGATATATGTTTACATAAAAACTTTATCTTTTAAATAGTATGCCATTTTATGTGTAAATAAACAAATTGTGGGAAGTTGTATATATGTTTCTCAAATAACCAAAGTTTACCTTTATATATCATTTCAAATTTTTATAAAGATCTTTGTGTTATATTCATAATAATCGATTTTTAATCTAATATTTAGTTTTTGATAAAATTCTCCATCCAATCAAACTTTGTTATAGGTCATATGATGATTTGAATTCAATGAGTTCATCGTATAATTCAAAACTATATAATTTACTCTTCGAATCTATTACATGCATAAAATATGGTTTTGAATATTTAATTTATCATCTAAGGTTGATCTTGGTGCTTGGTTGGATTTACGAAACCCTAGGAGACATCATTGTTTGTAATGAAAGACTTCACGTCATCTTGTTTTAATAGTATGATTAACTTCCACATATGACTCCTTCCTGTTAACGTTTGGTATTCATGTGTTTGCTACAAGATATAAATTGTTATTTTGTTAACACCTATTCAAAGGAATTTAATATGAAATAATTACCTTGGTAGGATGTTTTCATATTAACATCATCCTATCTGACATTCGTATTACATTCATGAAATGTTTGATTTCGAATATTTCGTAATGATTTCAGATCTTATCAGTTTGTTTGATGAATACTTGATTTCTACGGGTGAAGTTCTCACACGTAGAAACCAGTCTAGGGTTACTCTTCAGCTCTTCCAGAATCTTATGAGGGTTCATATCATGTCTGTATATTCACATATTCCTATTCCTTTAGTTTTCACAATGCCTTTTAATCCTCTATTAAAGAAAGAACTGATAGTTGAACAGATGGCTCCCTTAAGTCATTTTGAGCTTTCTGTTCCCCAAATGTTAGAAGCTGACCTTGAAGTTCTTGCCTTGTTTGAGAAAATTGACTAGAAACTCTTCTTTTGGGGTTTCAGTGGACCCATTGAGGAAGTTACCAGATAATTTTCACTATATTTTGATGGAAATATTTCTCATATAAGTGATTTAAAGTTATTCATAGATGAAGAATTTATTTCAAAAGCCACAAAGCTGCCTCGGACTGGTGAACGCTAGTTTAAGGGGTCACGGATAGACAAGAAAAAGTTTAAGCAGTTTCTTATTCCATTATCAAAGGAGGATGCACACCTTAAATTCAGCTTTCCTGTAAAATATTTGAAGAATCAATGGCATGCTCCTTTTGAAGTCATTTCTAGGTATATTTCTTGTGATGGTCATTACTCAAATGTCCAATTGTATCATCTGAGAATTTTAATGGTTCTTAAGGGTTTGAAATTGAATTTTTCGTACTTTCTACTTCATAATTTGCCTAAAATGGATGTTAAGGTTCAACATACTATTGGTAATCAAGACCGTAGTCTTTTTCATCATGGCCTGATCAAAATGTTAGTTCAGTATCAGTTAGCTACAATAGGAAAAACCTGGGATGAATTCTTAAAATAAAATGAGTTTGGGTTTACCCAATTCTAGCCTACCTACTTACCTAAGACTCATGCAAAATGAAGAAGACCTTGTGAAAGAGAAATAAAAGAAGTGATGGATCTTGTAACTAATCATGAAGGGCTGGATAAGCTTTGTCTGATAGCTGAAAATGAAAACTTTTATACTTCAAACCCTCCCGAGGAACCCAAGAGGGAAAATGAAGTAGGAGAGGGAAGTAAAACGGTTTTCCAAACACACTCTACTAAATTAACAGGTGATTTGTATCCTAAGATAGTGGAAGAGAAAGGGATGCATGAGTTAAAAGGAGAAAATTTGGAAGGTGACAATAAACCTCTTGAACCAAGTATGAGAAAATCTGAAACAACAAATTGAAGGTTTACTAGAAGTATGATAAGTCTTTCGATTCCAAGAACCATGTAACAGAGTAGTGAACCTATCTTTGTTGAAGATAACAGTGATAAGGAGGATGAATCTTGTCTTCATGAAACCCCATTCAATGATTTTGAACAAGAACAGAGTAGTAATCACGGTAATTTGGTGGTATCTCCTAAGAGAGTCGTGGAAGATGATTAGCCATTACCAATGCAAATTGAACATGAAGCTCAACTTAAGTCACCATTGAATGATGAGGATTCTCTAGTAGAAACTTTAAAATCTACGAAAGAGTCAATTAATCTTTCTAACCAACATAAGGTTTATCGGTCAAAAGAAATTGAAGAAGCTCATGATATATTGAAAATAGAGTTACAACAACAAAAAAATGAATTACTTATGTGGGTAGATCGATGGAAACAAATGAAAGCCAAGAAGGATAGATACAAAGAATAAAATAAATTGTTAGCAGCGACCAATGAAAAATTGCTAAAGGATGTAAAAATCCATGAAGAAAAAATATTGAAACTCAAGGCCAAGCTATCCGAAGCCAGGAAATCCATCAAGCTACAAATCGCAACCTAACAACTTAGTCTATTTTTAGTTATTGTGATTTCAATTTTTGACAGGTAAATGTACAATTTAATGAACATCCTACAGAATCGAAGATTTTGTAGGATCGTTCTACATTCTTATTCAATTATCTTGTTATAATTGTAATTATAATTTTTATTTTTATTTTAATTGTTTGTTACAGGTGTGCTCATGATATAAATGCATCAAGTGGAATGAAGATGGTTTGTTGATCGGTATCCATTTTTAAAGCCGCTTCATCGAAGGGAAATGAATTGTGCATTAATAGCTAGCATACAGTTACGCTGGTCACGCTTTATCTGTTTTGTTGGAAGTTCACATTTTCCAGATGTTAAAATTAGTTGTTGTTCGCTTTCAATATGAACGAGATACTATTCGAAGAGAGAGGCATGATAATGATCTATTTCTAGGTGCATCATTGGCGAATGTTTTAAAAGGATCATAAATAGGTTCCAGATGTTTCATAGATAGCAGACTTTAAAATCTATTTTTAGCTATCAGTTGCATAGAGTTAAGGATGTAGTTATCAAAGTTTTATTATAAAAACTATGAAAATTGTTGTAGTAAGGGTCGATGGGAGTACTAGGGAAAATACTTGTGAAACATATAATACATTTNTTGTTGAGGATTGTGACCGAATAGTGCTATATTTTCATAGATTATATTGATTACATCTATATTTTGACAGTGGTTTTGAATGATAAGTTATTATATCATTTATATACAAATTTTAATGTTGAATTTCAATTATCAGTTGACAAATACATCTACAGAGTGAATAAAATAATTTCTTATTTTATTCTTTGTGTTTTTGTAAATTTTATTAAATAGAGTGTTATTGGTGATAACAGTTTTGGTAGTTTCTTATCTGGAATTGTATGATTTATTTCATTTTGTTATTTATAATCATTAATTGAGAGTTGATATAGCAGTCTAAAAGTTTTCTCTCAGCTGAGATAGTAATTTTAATTCATATTTTAGCTTAGTTTATTTAATAGCTGTTAAATAGAATTAGATTAGTTTGTTAAGATTTAAAATAGTCTTTTAGTTAAAATATTTGAAACAAAATCCCAAAACAAAAGATGTTCCTTAAGAAATCACTTTAGGATAACTTAGACTTAGAAAACTAACTCTAGGGTTTATTTTAAGCAGTAATAAAATTTAGGATAAATTTTTACTGAATTTTTATGCTCTCCTAAAGAGGATAAATTCAGTTGGTAGCAGGACCATTACCTATGAGATTTTGCCATTCCAAACACACTGGGAGCTTCTCTAAGCGACTTGTGTGGGATTAATCTCCTTAAGTTGGCCTAGTCAGAAAATCCGGCCAACAAATGGTGCTAGAAGGAGGGCATGTTAATGATTAATGGTTGATAGAATCAATAATAAATCTTCAACCAGCCAAAAACCTTCGCTGCAATCTGAATTTAGCAGGTCACCATTCATAGAAACTTTTAGGATCATTCTTTAGCATGACCACAATACATCTCCATTTACTCCTGAACGAAGTACTCAAACTTTAGAAAAATCACATCATATTCTTATGAGAGCATATACTCATCAACTTGGTTTAATGCCAATAGACTATGGTCTACCTAGACAACAAAGACGTAATCCTCAATTGAATATAATTACTCAAGATTCATCAAAAGCCAATAGTACTCCAAATTATCAAGTCCGAAGTCTTCATAGAGAAACTGCTAGAACAAATACTGCTAGAAGATTGACTTTTGTAGACGGTTTTGATCAACCACCTTCTCCTCCGAAATCACCACCGGATAGTCCAATGTCATCTAATTTAGGGAGCTCTTCATATTCTGAAGGAATTCCTATGGCTGGAAACATATCTGGAGGAGGAGGAGGAGGGGGTAACCCTCCACCTAATCCTCCACCTAATCCACAACTTCCTTGGTTGAGAACAGCTACTGTAGCTGTGCCTAGTGTACAACATCCTCTGCCCAAACATTCAGATAAACTTCTTACGAAGTTTAATCCAGATAATAAAGAACCTGCAGAGGTGCATGTAGATAAATTTATGTTAGTTGTTCAAACCATGAACGTTCATCATGAAGACATAGTCTGTTGTTTGTTCTGTTTAACTTTTAAAGGGAAAGCATATATTTGGTACTTTTCATTAGTCCAAGGGTCAATCATAAATTGGGCATAATTCAACAAGGCTTTTTTAGATAAATTCGGAGAGGATAAAACACCTTCTTTTTTAGCTCTTGAGTTATCTCGAATTAAAATGGAACCTAAAGAAAGAATTAAAGATTTTAATCAGAGATTTCTTACATTGAAAAATAAAATTCCTGTTGCTTCTCAACCAACTGAGGATATAATGATTGAAAATTATACTTCAGCTTTACCAAAGTATCCTGGGATGTTTGTTAAGAGAGCTGGTAAAACAACACTTGTTGAAACTTTTGAGGAAGCTATTAAAGTCGAGAAGGATTCCATGTCTTATGAACCAGATAGAAGTGGAAAAGTTGATACTTTTCCTTGTAAGAAAATGGAAAGACCTAATTCGGAAAAGGATAAGGCCTTTGATGTAGAACAATTATAGAATGCTATTTGAGTGTTAACTAATGAAGTCGTAGGAATAAAGAAAACTAATTCTGAAACTTCCTCTTCTAGAGGGTATTTCAGAAATCAGTTTAGACAGAATCCTAACACTAATAATAAAACAAGTTCACCTCCTGATATAGCAGTAAATGAAGAAATTTTTAATACTATTCAAGCATTCTTATCTTTATTTGAAACTCCCTCAAATCAAGAAACTGCAGATAATGAAGAGGAAGAGGAATCTGAAAATGAAGAAGAATTGGAAGAACCTCAACAAGTAAATGATGATTTCTGGGACAGTCTAGTAAAAGATTATGAAGGTAGAAGCCCTCCTTCAGGACAACATGCCTATAATACTCGTAGTAGAAAATTCACAAATACTCTTAGAGCATCATCAAGTTCTACCTCAAGTAATGATAATAATAATTCACAACCTAATAAACAGACTCAATCTGTCAAACAAACTCAACATGCGAGGACTTCTCAGCCTATTAAAAATGCTCCAAAGTTAGATTTACAATATGACATAATTGAAGATCTAAAAAAGACATGTGCAAATATTAGTATGTATGATCTTCTTCAAATTTACCCAATGCCTAATAGTCCTATTATACATCCTGCCATGAGTTCAATAATTCCTAATGCTAAGCAAAATATAGCTACTAATAATTCTAATAGTGATTTAAGAGCAACTAATAAAGGAAAGTCAGTAGCTGATAAATCTTTGTTAATAGGAAAAAATTCAAAATCAACAGCCCCTCCATTCCTTATTACCTTCAAGATTTTTAATAGGAACGTTCACAATTGCATGGTTGATTCTGGAGCATCTTCCAATGTAATGCCTTTGTAGCTGTGCAAAAGGTTAAATGGAAAATATGTTCCATCAAATTCACATATTACTCAACTAGATAGAATGAATGTGAGGGTCATGGGAGGAAAATAAATGTAAACAAATAACCAGGAAAAAACATAAGTAAGAAATTAAATAGATTTAAGGAAAAATTAGGAAGTTCATCCCTAGTGGAGTCAACTTTCTCATTTTTTCCCTCCATGTTGGTCCAAACTTTAGCGTCTTTACTAGTGCTCCCAATCATAGCATGCCTTTTCGTTTTGGCCATTCAAAACCTCATAGTGTTGGGGATAGTACCTTGTTTGTATCCTTCGCTAGTATGTTTCCAATTAAATTCCACATCCATACTATGATATTTGATTTTGGGTGGAATTTGTTGACCAATGTTGGTCTATTTACTACCACTATTTTATCTTAAGGTCATGATATTCCTCAAGTTTCCTTCAATATCTCCAAATGTTTGCTTCCCTTTTGGGCGGGCCTTCTCTAGTACAAACGGAACTTCCACCAGAAATGGATTGATTCCAGGGGGAAAAATTGCATTTGGATCTAAAAATAATCATTGAGACACAAACATTGGGATTTGTAGTTGGAAGGGGCTTCATCAGGACCTTCCCTTTACTCCGATGATGTTTTTTCCAACCATAGGTTTCCATTTTTTATAACATTGAATCTAAGAGATCTCTCATGGTTTACCATTAATGCAGTGTGTCACCAACCATCATGGTCGACCATACCTATCAAACTTTCGTCAGGCATTCCTAAGTTTGATGGAAAACTGAGTGAGTATCCATCAACCCATGTCATGAGTTTTCACTTGTGGTGTTTGTCCAACCATTTGGTGGATGATATTATTCATTTGAGGTTGTTCTAATGCACCTTGATAGGTACTATACAAAAATGGTATATAGAGTTTCCCAATGCCTCTTACCACAATTTTTCATCCTTACCTATAGCATTTTTGACCCACTTCTAGTTTCTTATTCGCTATGAAACCATGACAAAATTTTTGAAATCACTGTGTCAAGTACGTCTACTCATGTTTTTGATAATATCCATGAATGGATAAGGTGACGATGTTCTATTCGTGCTGAAATCCTAGATCAAATGTTAGCTGATTGGTTTGTGAAGTATTTACTACCACTGTTTTCCAAATATGTCATCATGTCAGGTGCAATTATGGAGGATAAATTCATCCTAAAGGAAAAACAACTATATTTGATTTAATCTCAAAATGACCTACTCTATGAAATAATTCCTCATGCCCTTAGTCCTTCAACATAATCGCCTAAAAATTCTCGTAGGCCACATGTCAAAAGGATTATATGTATTGTCATGAATACTCATGCAAATCAATCGGTTGATCAAATGGGTCGAATGAATGTAAATTCAGCCATGACAGATAACCAACCAATAACCCCATCACCTTCATCCCCTACTCAAACCTCTCAAGTTAATACAATGTAATGTCTGGTAATGGTACTCAATAGGGAGGTAAGAAGAAGAACAATAATAAGAAGAAAGTGAATTATGGGAAAATGAGCAACACAACTATTGATACTTTTCCTACTAAAGAGGTACGAGGGAAGAAGATGCTTATTTTTCCTTGCAACATTTTTCAAGGAGACCATCTTATACATTAGTATCCACACATGGATGATATTCACAAGTATATGGATTATCAGGTATCTACCATGCACCAATCCATATTGAAAAATCCATTTCCACAACAATAGTTGGTAACCTCTAAACCTTGACCTTCATAAAGTGATCAGGCATAAAAGTCTCAATCCGAGAGTATTTCTAATGTTTTCATATGTGACCACGACATCTTATTGAAAAATCGCACTTGGAAATATTATGATTTTGGTAAGACTCGAGTCACACCCAATCCATCGTCGATAGAGTCGAGTCACTATTACAAAATGAGGAATTAGCTACTACATGAATAAAAATTATAGTCACCACAGGTTTTTCAAGTGATTTACTACTAAATATGAGCAATTTTGATTGACCCAACTATAAATGACTAAAATTAATGACTAATTTAGTCACCAGTTAACAAAAATGACTAGATAATAAGTGTCAGAGTTAAAAATGGCTAACATAAATGACAAATTTAGTCACGGCATAAAAATGACTAGCTAGAAGAATATGAATTAGTCATTTTTAATTGTCATGGAAAATTGCAATTTTGACAATGAAGTGTTACAATTTAGTAATATTTGTAAATTGTCTACATTCTATCTCCGACCATGTGTAGGTTAACGATTCTGAATCCAAAATGGAATTTGCGGGGTTATGAATATCTAGTGTTTTCCCCAGGTGGTCTGGATAGTGTTAAGGTTTTGTGGATTATTGCAGACGATGTGCTTTAGATGTTCATATTTCTTTCTAGATATAATATTGGGATCGCAAATCCCATATGATATATATGTTGGAAAACCCTCTTTCTCTAATGGTGCCATGCACCTTGATATTCAAAGATCCAACAAAGAAATTGCACTAAATTTCTCTTGATCATATTTATCCCTACTGCACCATTGAAGAAAACCATTAAGCGCCAAAGGAAAATTAAGTTCCTACAATTACAAATTAGGACATAGAACCAGTACCATATCGATACCTAGAAGAATCTTAGCTAGTTGTTGATCCTTCAATGTGAGAGTTCCCAGTCCCATACTAAGGTGATTTTCTAACTTCAATAAAGCTATCATGATCTGTGACCGTTGAACTAGCTGCACCAATCGACAAAGCTTCACCATGATCAGTTCCTTTAAATGTTGTAGCAGTTGATCCATTAATTTAACTGGTGGAAGCACCAAGAACAATATTTTAACCAATCGAAGACTCAATTATAAACTGGGGTGCTGACCTAGAATGAGTTAGCTTAGATCCATATATAGTAAAGGTAGAGGCCCCGACACCATCTTGGAGTTTCAGGTAAGTGATTCAATTCCTCCTCTTATAGGCCTAACCTCGCATAATATGATATGTATAATGCAGTGATGGATTTACCTTATCACTATCAAGGTAAACCTCATTTTTGCATCGATGTCTAGGTAAATTTTGGATATGATGTCACCACCCACCCGATTCACGATGTACAACTCTTCTCCAACATCCTCGATCCAAGTTTATTATATATATTGTTGTAACAAAAATAACATTAAACAAATGTTATATAATAATAAAACACAAATTAATTATATTTTATAAAACTAAACAAATTTTATATTAATCTTATTTTGTAAAACTAAACAAGTTCTATAATAAATATTAAAATAAATATAAAATAAAACAAATTAACAAAATATATAAATTACAATAATAAAAATAAAACAAATATATAAAAACATAGTTTCTAAAAAAAAAACTATATGCAAGTGCACCTATCAACCCACGAGCTCTCAACCCACCTTTTGATGACATTCATGGCTAATTTTTCAAAACCATGAAGATTTCATCCACCAATTCCACAAATGACTACTCAACCATCTTCTTAGAAACGCTATGCAGATTTGGGATTATTCACCGAATCACCATCATCAATTTTTTTGATCTGAAATCTTTCAGGATGTTTTACCTCTTCAGAGTTGCACGACCCTCCTATTTGGGATTGATAGCTAAAGGCTCTGTCTTACCCCCATTTGGAGTGTGAGCACTGCCCTCTTCAGCCTTGAAGGGCTTATCAGACAAAGGGTCTATCTCTCCGGTCAAAACAACGTCTCGAACAATAAAAAATATGGTAGAGGCTTCCAAGAAGAAGCTAAAAAGTTCAAACCTGCCGAAGGGAAGTTCGTTCGTCGAATGAAGAACATACCCCCTTGGATATTTGATTTGTCCTTGTTTTGGAATATAAAAGAAAATGCAGTTACAAAGCCTAACTCGAAAGTATTAATTGGAATTTCTCCAGCAGAGTAGGGGGGGGAGATGAAGAAGTAGAAAAAAGGAGATGGATAAAAGACACAGGTCAGAAAGAGGCTGCAGTCACAGCAAAGGGAACATTTGAACAGAGTATGTACATTGTAGACCCTAGATACCAATATCAGAGTGTAAGAAGATTGTATATTTCTTTGTAACCAAACTCTATGTTTCATTCTTCTTCCCATCAATATAGTCCTTGAGATTTTTAGTCTGTACAGGGCTTTCTCCAACAAAATCCCGTGCTTAATTTATGATGTGGTTTTGTTTAGTGTATGGTTTCTTTTTAATGTTTGCGCATAGTAAATTTTTTGTCTGTAGTAGATTTTTTGACTCATATATTGTCAGTTGTGGAAACATTTGATGACACACATAAATACTACAACATTTTCCAAGAAAACACACTGTTTTTCCTACAGTAATTATATTTAGCATAAATGGAAATAACATTCAGTTTGGGGCAACGTGTTAAATTCTAAATTTTTTTAAAAGCATTGCATAATTTTTTTTTCGTTATTTAAATCAGATAATTCTTGTATCAAAGCATTTTTATCCTGGAAGTGCAAAGTCCAAAACATAGATCCATGACCCACAGGTCAGACGTTAAAACAAATAA
Organism: Pseudotsuga menziesii; assembly: GCA_001517045.1. Classification (NCBI taxonomy): domain Eukaryota; kingdom Viridiplantae; phylum Streptophyta; class Pinopsida; order Pinales; family Pinaceae; genus Pseudotsuga; species Pseudotsuga menziesii. Next base: position 156,001 of record LPNX010029583.1, read on the forward strand.
TTGTGGGATTAAAGCATTTGTATCCTAGAAGTGCAAATCCCAGAACAGAGACCCAAGTTCCAAGGCCTGAAACAAATATCGATGATCCATACATCAAAGGTCAAAAACATATATTTTTGGTATCAAATCACGTACATCATCAGATAAAATGATCATAAAAGTAAGATAGTAAGACAAAACGATACATCTAGTGTACATAGTTTGTATACAATGTGGGGGTGCAAAAGCAAATCCGAGCTAATATTTAAATTAATATAAAGAAAATAAAATAAAAAGTTCATCCTACATAACAAAGGTTATATAAATGTGTCATAGGTGTAATGATACATAACCTACACATAGGAGGGAGAAATTCATAATCACTCTATTTAACTAAAACTAAACAAAAAGGTTATATACATGTGTCATAGGTGTAGATACATAGCCTGCACACATGAGGGATGAATGCATGTTTGAGGTGGCCTTGCTGGAGGTGAGGATGGTTTGGTGGGTTATGAGAGGCAACATAGGAAGAAGCAGAAGCAACAATGGAGAGATTGCAAAGGATATTTTCAGGGGCGGCCGTATGCTCAATTCATCTGAGTAGGTCTACATTTCTTTGCTTTCTCTTCTCAAAATACTCAAATATGATACCTATTTCTCAAATTCCCTCTCAATACATCCGTTCGCTCTCTCCTGGAAGATGTTTACAAAATCTAGAAATGTACCTTTTGTTGATGTTATTGTTCCCTAGAAAACTATTCCTCAATGAAAACATATATTACATTTACATTATTTGACTTTACAGTGTTTTTGAGATTCTCTTATTTTGAATGAACATTATTTCTGAAAACAATGTGGGATTATGAGGGGTTTGGAAATTGTACTCTCCTGATCATGCCCTTCATTTGTAATCAAATGGAAAAGTTTCAGAGAATAGAGTAGAGCACACATAGTTTTGGAATAAGAGGAAAGTTGCGATGGAGGCTTCAAGGGGAGTTGCTACAGATATACGGAGGAGTTTGTTCCAATTGAAAGACATAATCGTGGATAAACTGATGGATTTTCCTGTTCCAGCAGAAGCTATGGACAATGCATGACAATCATTGGAATCAATTATTAAGGATGTAACTCAGGATTCCGAGGGAATGACCAAGGAAGTTGCGTAGGGATTTTTCCATTTATTTCTTCCAATCAGAATGGAAAGGTAAGTATCAATTATGCCAGTTCCCTTTTCCATATATATTTGAGTAACTAGCACAGGCCCAACTAACCCGGGGTCTGAGATGCAAATCGAGCTTCTACACATTAGATGTGGCTTTAGATGGGCCTTTCTTAGTGTCGATATTCAATGTATACAATGCACCTTGCACACATGGACATGGGCGCCCATGAAGAGTTGATGAATCATCCCACTATCACTCGAGCTGTAGAGTCTAGGTAGCACCTTGCTTCTATGGATGAAACCGGTTGGTTTTGCTGCAAAAATTTATCATACCAATTAATCACATCTCTTATATTGATGTATTGGACTATATTACCATGCTTTTAGAAATGTTTGATCTAGGATCTGTGTCATTAGATTCTCTAGTTGGAAGCATCATTATCTATTGCATATAGTTGTTACAATTGACAAATATTTCCCACTGCCCTGTGCTAGTCCTTGATTGTTGAAAGCTGGTGGTAGCTCAGGAGTCTATTTATTTTGATTCAGCAACTACAGTTGTGAAATCCCTCATGTTCCTCTTGTAAACGAATTCCTTCTTGACATCACTTGCAATAAGCTTGAAGAGATTGATGTCGTCTTTTGCGCAATAAAAATTTTGGAGACAAAAAATAACGAAAGGAAAGGAAAAATGACGGATTCTCTGATAATTTCTGAAATTAACCTCCCAAAAGTTCTCTGCCTAAGCAACGGGAGGAGCATAAAAAGCGAGAAAAACTCTACATGAAGCAAGGTGCTACATTAAACAAATAACAGGAAGAGAGAATCTACACATTTTATGTATGCATCATTTGAAAATTCCATTAAGTTTTCAAACACTCTTGAATTTATTCCATGTAATACGTCCAGTGTATTTGTTTACACTGGAAGTGTAAGCAAACTCAGCTTGTGACAAAGCAATGTTCCATTGTTTCAAGTACCAAGTTAGCAACTATACTCTGCAACAAATTTTTGAGACTTATGCTTACTAGCTCTATTTTCCTATCAGTTTGTGGTTTTTAGGTGGAGCCTTGTAGTAAATCTTTCTATCTAACTTTTGCAATAAAAGCTCCAAAAATGACACAGAAACTTGGTGATAGTATCTGTGTCACAAGTAATTGTATTTTTCTTGGACATGCCATGCAAGCACACAACTTCTTTGCAAAATAGTTCAACTATTTTTCTAGCATAAAAAAATTGATGTCATAGAGTGAAGCGATTCATTTTATAGAATCCATTGGCAATGACAAAAATAGAATTTTCACCTCATTGTGTTTGAGAGAATACTAGGTTAAAAAACCTATTGATTTCAACCCAAGTACCAACAAAATCCATATTGAAAATATTGTTGCAATTTGGGTAGTTCAGGAGTCCATTTATTTGATTCAGCACTGGCTGCTGCAAAATCCCTCATGTTCTCCCTGTAGATGAACTCCATTCCTAATTTCACTTGTAATAGGATTGAAGAGTTTACTTTTCTCTTAAGCACTGTTAATTTTCCAGAGATGAAAAATAACAAGAGGAAGGGAGACATGACAAGAAGAAATCCTGGCTACGTTTCCTGATGTTTTGGCCTCATACCAACAATATACCTCCAATGATGGGCTGATATGGACAACAACAACACCTTTTGGGCACATTTGGGGGGGGATTTGTGCAATAGTAATGAATCATCATCTATGTAACTTGGGCATTGAGACAACCATATGAGGTCGTATACCAATATAAGATTATGTTCTATGCATAGTTTGGGAACTATTTCTCACTTCTTCCTCCATTTGGATAATCTACAGCTTATTGCATATATTCAAAGGGACCCATTTTTTATGTATAAGAGTTTAGCCCTAGAAAATGTAAGCTTTGATTAAGTTAATAATAAGCTGATTTGAAGGAGAAATTCCCTATGTGTGTAATTGTTTTACACATATGTTATTTACTTTCTAGATATTGTGTGATTTGTGCTATGAAAAAATAACATTTTGTTTGATTGAGAACATAAGGACAGTAGTCACCCAGGGATTGGAATTTTAATATCAAATCCCCTAGAGCCACGAACACCCACATATCTTAGTTTGTATTTTTAAAAGTCAAGTATTCATGGTATCTAGAGTTAATGGAAGCATTATTTCATGGATTTCGTGGATTTCATGTGTATTTGTGAGGAAAATAAGATCATGCTCAGAATTAACATATTGAAAAGCACATGGAAATGGTCAAATCATGAAAGTCATCATATAGCCATCCAAGGATGAGAAAACCCCAAAGGTGGAGAAGCACAAATCACTGCCTTAAAGTATTGAATAACCACCTATTTGTTGTCCTCTTTAGTGGCCACTACTTGTGCTTGATCATCCTTAAACTCAAATTGGATCCTTTTAAGATCCTTGTCTAGATAGATCTTGTTAGGGAGCAACAAGAGCCTATTTTTAGCCCAGAGAACTTGGAAGTGATGGACCTAGAATTTGATGTTACTGAAGCTGTTTCCAAATTAATATGTTTTAGTTCAAGAGTATCATGGAGAAACACTCGATAATCCTGTAAGGGATCAGACGAGCAAGGGAGACCATTTAAGGCCAAGTTCCTTGGAATACCTGGATTTCTCTTTGAAATTTTTTTGCACAGCCAATTCAACAAGAGGTGGCACCTTGTTTCATTTAACAACCTGTAATAATGAGCTATCTTTATCAATTTGATGTGCTCTTGTCCATAGAAATTATGTTGATCCATGTTCCATTGCAATATTTGCAACATTGACATGAAACATGATGTTCCTGGTGAAAAACATGGGATGAAATATGTGATCAATCTAGTAGATTTGAAGTAGCAATTAAGGCCTGTTGTCTGATGCGAATTGTCTCTTTGAGAAACAAGGCCAAGTATTTGTGTGTTAGATGCAGAGTCTAGAGTTTCCTCTTCTGTTGTGGTGATATATTTACCCTATGTGGATCCCAAGTTTACTTTTTTTTCCTCTTTTGCCTTGATTTCTACTTCTACTGTGACTACGCAGTAGGTTATTCTTACATTTTATAGAATCTAGATCGATATAGTCATTTACATTTGTTTTTTCTTTGATCATTACTTTTATGTAGATTATTTTATTAGGCTTTTAGCTTTTAGATTTTATGAGTTGTTTTTGAATTCTCATTGTGTCCCATTGACCTACTTTATTTTAGTTATTTGTTGAGACTCATCATTAATAAATTTATTTTATCTAGTTAGCTATAGTGTTTTTAAAGACAACAAGATCTCCCTTAGATCTCGCAAATGTGGCACCTGAAAATGAAAATTTCCTGATCTGCCCCCCCATAGGAAACATAATCTACATGCCCTATAATTATGAGTGATATTGTGATATGTATTGACTTGAAATTTGTGAGAACACGCCCTCAATTGGCCAAGAGGGATCATAAGACTGTGTGACCAACTCCCATAAACAACAGAGACAAACATCGAGACCTGCAAGAAATGTTCTACATATAAGGCCAGCTTGGCGCGAAAGGTTGAGAGGGAGAAACCCAAGTAACTTGGATAAATTTTGGATAGATATGTCTTCACTAATCTGATCTTTTAAGATATTTGTCTCTCTATAAACTATTGGTAGATGTCTTCCCTATTCTGATCCCTTAATGTAGACTACATTTTGTTAGAACTTATGAAATCAAAGTTCAGTAAATGTTTTTATTGTCTTTCAACAAGAGAACAAATGTTAAACATAGATACCTAGTGGTTAATATGAATCAAGATCCTGACTTGCAGTATGGGGTTTTCCTTCTCAGATCTATTATTTAATATTTTTGTTTGTCTATGGTTTCTTTCTGGTATTCAATGCCTCAATTTCTGTCATATTTGGTTATGGTGGTGGTTCTTGTCTATGTAGATTTTTGAGGTATTTGGTAGCTGACCTGTAAGACAATGATTTATTTGAACTGGATCTTGCTGATATTTTTGATGTTTTGGCAAGACATTTCTGACAAAAAATGGGAGATGTCATAGATATTTAGTATACAAATATTTCTAACAGGATAAACCATGATTGTAAATGCTATGTCCTGCTAGCTAGGAAAAAATTAATATGTTAGTATGAAAAAAATAAGTTAAATAGAAAGTTTACTGGGTACATACATAAAATCGTACACTATGCAAATTAGAAATGCAAACCATGGGATGGGGACTTATAATAATTTCTGCCATGTAGTGATTTTATCTCAATGGTTTGAGCAGAAAATGTGGGTTTTGGTGATGGTAAATACTAAAAACATTACAGTTCTGTACTTTGAGTAGGATAATCACCTTGTCATGCTTGATTGGATGTTGTCTGCATTAATGTAACAAAGTTCTCATGGTATTGTTCCCATGAATTTAAGTTTCTCCTTCCCAAACTTTTAACAACCTTAAAAAATGTTAAAACTTCCAATGTTGTTGAAAATATTTTTGCACGTTCCTTGACAAGGTAGCAGTGGTCAAAGTAGAGGATGGGACAACAAGAGGAGATCTAAACAATCGATGGTATTTGTACAGTAATTGAAGTTGAAGAAGTTCGGTGCATATTATGCATGCTTCCAATATTCTATTGTATACTAGGTTGTGGTTAGACAGATGACATACCTATTTGTTCAGCATGGTGCCACAGTGGACACGAGATTAGTTGGTGGCTTCAACATATGTTTAGGCATCCTTGGGACTGCTTGGTCATGCTGGGGATGGCCCCCAAATGTACCTTGAGATAAGGAGAAATATCCTTGGACTGGGAGGGTGTGGGAGGAGAATGGTACATCCCCTGTTATCCCAGTGGTGTCCTCGAAAAAAAAAGGATGTTTTCCATAGTCCTTTGGTTTGGGAACTGCTGGGGATGCCTCCCCTATGAAACTATAAATACAACTCTTATAAATAAGAATTTGTTATGGTTAATGCACAACTCCTCAATGTTAAATAAAATCCTTAACATGATGGCCATTTGTCTTACTAACTACTCTCCCCTAATTCACATGAAGGACCAAACTAGAAGTAGTGAGTATGAGACTTATTCCATTCTTTTTAGTCAACAAGTTAACTATATGTTGCAGTGATTATTAGTGAGTAATATAACTAGATTTTGCAGTGACTATTAGCCTATTTCATATTCTTAGTGAGCAACAACTTCGATTTGATTGACTCTATGAAGTTACGAACTGTTAGGCTATGTATTGATCCAAGTCCTATGGGAAAGACCATTTATTAAGAATGAATAAAATTTTTGAGGTTTAATTTCAAACCAGTACCAGTATGTATTTAATAATAAATACCTTATTCGCTTTTTTTTGTGGAATTTGGATCCCCTAAAATTAAGATTTAGTATCAAGTTTCATTTGGCATAGGTGTATTAAATTAAGTTTTATTTTCACAATCCAATTTTGCAATTTATTCCCTTAGATTACTATGCTTCCCAACTTGTTATTTGAGTTTCCCTACATGCAACCCACAATCGAATTTTTGAGGTTTAATTTCAAACCAGAACTGGTATACCTTATTTTTTTTATGTGGAAATTGGATCCCCTGAAATTGAGATTTGGTATCAAGTTGCATTTGGCATAGGTGTAAGAAATTAATTTTTGTTTTCCCAATCCAACTTTGCGATCTATTCCCTTTGATTATTATGCTTCCCAAATTGTTATTTTAATTTCCCTGCTTGCAACCCACACCTTGAGATACAGTCTTTCCTTGGTATAAATAACTAAGCATAGTGAATTGTTTGCTTGCTTTACAGTCAAGATATCCTCCTGAGTCGATGCAAGTAGAGAGTTAATTCTCATCCACTATGGCAAAGAGCAGTACTGGGTAGTACGTTTGAGGTGAATGAGGGGAGGGATCATGTTGAATGCGCTAGGGTTGAATCTCAACTCTCCATGCCTCCTATTAACTCAACGTGGCCACCTTTCCTACTTCCTTCTGCCACCTGTCCATGCCATGTGCTGGCATCATCACCTGCATCTGGGGTTCAAGTTGTTCATCTTCATTACACGTTATTTGTAGATTACCACCTGATTCATTCATGTGTGTGCTCATTCGAAATGCTGGAACTGTCTGTATAGAAGTTTTAAACTTGCTTTAAGTATTTTAATTTGAATAGCATTGATCCATTTATATAATTTTTTTTTTTTTGTAATTGCCAAGGTAATTCGGTCCCAAAAACTTTGATGGTGCCTCTTTGTTAAAGGATACCCTCATCCAAGCGAGTGCAGATATGATAAGTTAATAATGTATGTTGTGACTGTTCTATTCCTATATAAGGTCATCCCATTCCCAGTCTTCCCCAGTTTTTTTCTTCTCATTATCAAACCCCACCTTCAATATGCACATTCTAGTCAAAGCTTAATTATTTTCTTCCTTTCTGTTACCAAATTTATCAAAAAACCTTTCCTTATAGTCAATGTTGTCTTTGAAGAAAGGAAATGTAGAATCAGATTTATCAAGCTATTAACAATACTGAGTGTGGAAATTGAACCCAAGTGATAGAACAATTACACTCACAAAATTGCTAATCAAACATGCAAAATTAACATCAAAGGAGACTGAAATTGATGCATAACACTAATATGTATTGAATAAGTGTACAATAGCCAACCTTTTGAAATAATATGTTGCTGCAATATATAATTACATGAGAGATTCGAATGCATAAGGATGCCATTCGAATAGTCAAAAATTAGGTGTTAGGGTTAACCTTGACTTGAGATCGAGTCAAAGGTGGTTAGGTCTAGCACATGGTTTGGGCACATGGTTTGTTGTAGCCCATGGTATTGCATGTGTTAACCTTGACTTAGGATTGATTCAAAGGTGGTTAGGTCTAGCACATGGTTTGGGAACATGGTTTGGGCACATGGTTTGTTGTAGCCCATGGTATTGTCCCATGGTATTGCATGTGATTAAGCCTTTATAAGGCTTGAGGAGGCTCCATTGTAATTGTACTGGTACTGAGTACTGTATTGTACTGGATGTGAGTATTGTATGGTACTGGCTGTGAGTATTGTATTGTACTGGATGTGGGCATTGTATTGTGCTGGAAGAGAGACTATGAGAGCGTGAAGAGGAAGTGCAGCGGTTTTGCTGTAGGGCGTATCCCTTCATATTTCTGGATTGAAATAAAAGGACTGGAAAATTTGTCTGTGGACGTAGCCCATAATTTGGGTGAACCATGCTATATCTGTGTCTCTCTGTAATGTTTAATGTGTTTTTGCATCTTTTTTATTGATTTAACTGTATAATTGTTATTGCTCTGCGGTCCTATTTTCCTAACAATTGGTATCAGAGCCAAAAGGTCTATTTGGTTTGTAAACTCGCAGGAAAGAAGGGTTCCTGGTTCGAGTGGGAGCAATGATGGAAGAAGGAAAGTTTAGGGTCGATAAATTTAATGACCAAAACTATCAGTTATGGAAGATGCAAATGGAGGACTATCTGTACCAGAAATATCTGTACCTGCCGTTGGGCGGAAAAGCAAAACAACCATCCGCTATGAAGGATGAAGAATGGGAGGTTCTTGACAGAAAGGCACTAGGAACAATACGGCTATGCCTAGGTTCGTCAATGGCCTTCAATATTTCGAAAGAAATAACAATAGAGGGTGTGATCAGCGCATTGAGTAAGCTCTACGAAAAACCCTCGGCTTCTAACAAGGTATTTTTAATGAAGCATTTATTTAATATGAAGATGTCAGAAAGTGGATCTGTTGCTGACCATTTAAATGAGTTTAATACACTTACCAGTCAGTTAAGTTCTGTAAAAGTGAACTTTGATGATGAGGTTAGGGATCTTCTAATCTTGTGCTCATTGCCAGAAAGCTGGACTAGCTTGGTCATGGCTGTCAGTAACTCTGTCCCTAGTTCAAACAATCTGAAGTTTGATGATGTTGTTAGTGTTATTCTTAGCGAAGAAATGTGAAGGAAAAGCACAGGTGAGACATTAGGTAATGCGTTGATCATGGAGAGCAGAGGGAGACAAAAAGAGAGAGGAAGGAGCCCAGGAAATCGCGGCAAGTCTAAAAAGGGAAGATCCAAGTCCAGATTTGGAAAAATAGAATGCTGGAATTGTGGTAAGAAAGGACATCTAAAGAAAGAATGCAGAGCACCAAAGAAGAAGGGTGAGAGGTAGCAAGAGACTACCCAGGAAGCAAATGTAGTAGGTGATGTGTTACAAGATGCTTTGATTCTTGCATTGGATAATACTAGTGATTACTGGGTAGTAGATTCAGGGGCTTCATATCATGCTACACCCCATAGGAAATTCTTTTATGATTATGTTCAAGGTGATTTTGGGCATGTGTTATTGGGGGATGATGAACCATGTAAAATTGTTGGAAAGGGTAAGGTATGGATCAAACTAAATAATGGAAATGACTGGTTGCTAAAGGATGTAAGGCACATTCCTACTATGAAAAGAAATATGATCTCAACAGGGCAGTTGGGATATGGTGGCTGTTTGTCTACGTTTGGAGAAACGTGGTGGAAGGTCACTAAAGAATCAATGGTAATTGCAAAAGGAAATAGGATAGGTACGTTATATTTATGTCCTCATAACACGGATTATTCTATTTCTGTAGCTTCCACAGAAACAAGTGCAGTGTTGTGGCATCATAAGCTTGGCCACATGAGTGAGAAGGGGATGCAGATTCTCCACTCAAAGAAACTGCTTCCATATCTGAAGTAGGTAAGTTTGGAATTTTGTGATAATTGCGTTTATGGAAAACAGAAGAGAGTTAGATTTCTCAGGGTTGGGAAACAAAAGAAGAGTGAAAAGTTAGAGCTTGTCCACACAGATGTATGGGGACCAGCTTAGGTACAATCTCTTGGTGGCTCTTGTTATTATGTTACTTTTATTGATGATGCAACTAGAAAAACTTGGGTTTATTGCATTAGACAGAAATCTGATGTGTTTGATACTTTTAAGAAGTGGAAATCTTTGGCTGAGAATGAGACAGGAAAACGGTTGAAATGTCTTAGATCTAATAATGGAGGCGAGTACTGCAACAAGGATTTTGACAATTACTGTTCACACAATGGAATTCATAGAGAGAAGACAGTCCCTGGAACACCCCAAGAAAATGGCGTGTCAGAAAGGATGAACAGAACAATCATGGAGCGTGCAAGGTGTATGAGATTGCATGCAGGGTTGCCCTTACAGTTTTGGGCCGATGTTGTAAACACTGCTATTTATTTAATAAATAGAGGGACTTCAAGCGTTTTGGATGGTGGAATTCCAGAGGAGGCATGGACAGGTAAAGAGGTAAAATACTCTTTTCTAGGAACTTTTGGTTGTGAAGCATTTTTCCATATTGATAAAGATGATAGAACAAAGCTTGAGGCTAAATCCAAGAAATGTACCTTTATTGGATACGGGGTTGATGATTTTGGTTATCGCTTATGGGATCTTAAAAATCACAAAATCATTAGGAGTAGAGATATAGTATTCAATGAAAAGGTCATGTACAAAGATCAGTTGCAGGGAAAGAAAGAAGAAAAGAAAAACACAGAGTACACAGTGCTTGATGAAATCAAAGAAAATGAAGTTCCAAAAGCACCAGAAAATCAAGAGCAGCAGCAGGTACCTGAAACTCTTGCAACTGTAAGAAGGTCTACCAGGTTAAGTAGACCCCCTGAACGATTCTCTCCTTCACTGTATTATTTATTGATGACTGATTCTAGTGAGCCAGAACGTTTTGAAGAAACAATGCAGGTAGAAACTAGAAAGATGTGGGAGCAAGGCATGGATGAAGAGATGGACTCATTGGTAAGAAACCAGACTTGGGATTTGGTTAAGTTTCCTGTAGGATAAAGGGTATTGCAGAATAAATGAGTTTACAAGTTGAAGGAAGAAGATGGAGGAAAGAAGCAGTACAAGGCTAGACTTGTTGTAAAGGGGTTTGCACAAAAGAAAGGTATAGACTTTGATGAAATATTTTC
>LPNX010029583.1:167320-239182 GCA_001517045.1 Pseudotsuga menziesii
TACGCAGTGGGAGTTGTGAGCAGGTATATGAATAATCCAGGTAAAGAGAATTGGAAAGAAGTACAGTGGATTCTCAGGTATTTGAGAGGTACCACTTCTCATGCATTATGTTTTGGAGGTTTAGACACTGTTCTACAGGGATATGTTGATGCAGATATGGCTGGTGATAAAGACGGCAGGAGGAGCACCACAGGGTATGTGTTCACTGTAGGTGGAACAACAGTAAGTTGGATTTCAAAACTGCAATAGGTTGTTGCACTTTCAACAATGGAAGCAGAGTATGTTGCTGCTATAGAGGCTAGTAAGGAGATGATTTGGTTGCAGAGGTTCATGGAAGAATTGGGTAAGAAACAGGAGAATAGTAGGCTGTACAGTGACAGCCAGAGTGCCATTCATCTTGCAAAGAACTCAGTATTTCATTCAAGAACTAAACATATAGAACTCAAGTACCACTTCATAAGATCTGTTCTAGATGATGAACTGTTAAAACTGGAAAAGATTCACACTAGCCAGAATCCTGCAGACATGTTGACAAAGGGAGTAACCAGAGAGAAATTGAGTTCCTACTCGGTTTCTGTTGGCCTTAAAGCATGAAGGTGAAAAGAAGAAATTTTCGAAGTCCAGGGTCCAGCGAATGCAACAGCGGTAGAGTTGCTGTGATTAGTCACCATGAAGGCACATGAAAAAAAATGTAATGGAGCGGTTTGCATGTAAATGGGCATATGGCTATAAGACCTGGTAAGGCATGCATACCCCTAGTAACTCACCGGTAAAGTCGGGAGATAGACCTAGGTGATAGGGGGATGTATGTAAGATTCCTTGGTAAATACTTGAGGGGAGTTGGTGATTACTCCAACTCAAGTTTAAAGGGGGGATTGTTAGGGTTAACCTTGACTTGAGATCGAGTCAAAGGTGGTTAGTTCTAGCACATGGTTTGGGCACATGGTTTTTTGTATCCCTTGGTATTGTCCCATGGTATTGCATGTGTTAACCTTGACTTGGGATTGAGTCAAAGGTGGTTAGGTCTAGCGCATGGTTTGGGCACATGGTTTGTTGTAGCCCATGGTATTGTACCATCGTATTGCATGTGATTAAGCCTTTATAAGGCTTGAGGAGGCTCCATTGTAATTGTACTAGTACTGAGTACTGTATTGTACTGGATGTGAGTACTGTATGGTATTGGATGTGAGTACTGTATTGTACTGGATGTGGGCATTGTATTGTGCTAGAAGAGATACTGTGAGAGCGTGAAGAGGAAGTGCAATGGTTTTGCTGCAGGGTATATCCCTTCATCTTTCTGGACTGAAATAAAAGGACTGGCAAATTTGTTTGTGGATGTAGCCTATCGTTTGGGTGAACCACGTTATATTTGTGTCCCTCTGTAATGTTTAATGTGTTTTTGCATCTTGTTTATTGATTTAACTGTATAATTTTTATTGCTCTGCGGTCCTGTTTTTGTAACAGTAGGCTTACTAAATCTAGTCAAATCCCCCATAGGTGCATAAAGCAGTTTCCAAATCCACTAAGATGCTCACGAATTGGAAAATTCAAGTAGGAAAGATAGTAATGGATGAAAAGACAACTCATACATGATTTTATTAGGAGAAAAGGATGGAGGATGATGTGGGAAAAAAATAAGTCAACTACACCTAGTCTAGATTTTCCTTTTGCCTTAATTCTCAATAAAACGGGTAGCTTTACAGAAAAATCAGATATGCGCTTTGGAGGATCTGGAATAAAGAAGACATGCTAAATATGGTTTCCAGGAGGTTTCCCAAGCTCTCCATGACTCATTTTTAGCAAGTGTTGACTTCTATGACATGTAGAAGACAACTAGCATAGAGTGGAATCTAGGAGACTAGGTAATAAGACAAAAATGATTTAATTAATGTCTAAGATAGGTAACTATGGGTTGATTATTCTAACACCCCCCCTTAATCCTAACTATATGAGTAAATATCAGAAAACTATAGGTCCTAGCAACAAGGCTTAGTCACCCTTTACATACTGCTTGTCCATTCAACCAAGGAAAGAGACAAAAACCCAGTGGGAAAATCCTCCCTTAAACATGGACAATAAAACAAAATTTGAAAATATTGTCATCAATCATGATTCACATCATGATCAGCAATCCCCAGTAGTGATTTGAGATTGCTGAATGTCTTCTCACAAAAAAATTTGGTGACGATGTCTGCTACTTGTTCTGAGGGTGCACAGAAGAGTAGATGAATGGTGCCATCATGCACAAGATGTCTGATGTAGTGCATATGGACCTCAATGTGTTTGGTTCACTGTATCTGAACTAGATAATTGTAGATTAAAATGGTGCTTTGATTGTGAAAGTAGATAATAGTTGAAAACTATGATTCGAAGCCACATTCTCCAAGTATTCCCTACAAGCACAAACATTGAGTTGCTGCATTTACAACTCCTCTATACTCTGCTTCTATAGATGAGAGTGCTGTGGAAATCTGCTTCTTGCTTGACCAGCTTATTGGTCCTTCTGCAAGCATGAACACATATCCTGATGTTGACTTTCGATCAGTGTTGTCACATGCCCAATCAATGTCAGTAAACCCAATCAAATCAAGATCATATTTAGCTTTGTAGAAGATCCCATGAGTTCTTGTTCCTTGAACAAAGTTAAGGATCCTTTTGGATGCTCTCCAATGGATCTCATGAGGCTGATCCATGTATCTTGAATCCACACTAACTGCATAAGATATATCAGGTCAAGTGTGTGTAAGATAAATCAAATGCCCAATCAATTGCCTATACAGTGTATTATTTACCATAGGAGAAGAACCTGCTCCTTCAAGGTTAACTCCTAAAAGGAAGGGAGTCTTGCTTGGCTTGCAATATTTCATGTTGAACTTGTTCAAAAAATCTAAGGCATACTTGGACTGATGTAATTTGATTCCATGTTGGGATTGAGCAATTTCGAGACCCAAAAATTGGCTCAACAATCCCAAATCTATCATAGAAAATGCATGGTTCATTGAATCCTTCAAGGAGGCAATCTCTTTCTTTGAACTTCTTGTAATAAGAAATTCATCCACATAGAAGACAATAATCATCAAAGAACCATGAATCAGCTTCAAATAAACATTAGGATCAGACTTACGTCGAACAAAACTAAATGATAGCAGAAAGCCATCAATCTTGGCATACCAAGCCCTGGGGCCTTACTTGAGCCCATACAATGATTTCTTTAACCTTCACACAAAATATGGATTAGAAACAAACCATTCAGGTTTTTCCATGTAAATATATTTAGTGAGATCTCCATTTAGGAAATCACACTTCACATCCATGTGATGTACCTCCCACTGCTTCGAAGTTGGAATGGCTAAAGCTAGCCTTATGGAGTCCATGTTTGCCACTGGTGCAAAGGTTTCATTGTAGTTAATACCATTTACTTGTGAGTAGCCCTTGGCTACCAATATTTCCTTATATTTCAAAGGTGAACCACCAGAAGCAAACTTAGTCTTGAAAACCCACTTACATTGAACTAGCTTCATCCCTGGGGGAAGATCAACTAGTTCCCAAGTGTTGTTCTTCTGGACCGAGCTGAATTATTCTTTCATGGATGTTTTCCATTTTGGATCATGTGCTGCATATTCATATGTCTATGGATCTGATTCAACCATCAAATATCACTTGTCAGCAAATAAGGGATATTTCATACATAGGGCACTCTCAAACTGAGATCTAGTCCTCCTAGTGTCACTAGGATTTCCAGCTAGTTCCCCAGCTATATGAATGGTATTTGCTGCCCATTTTGGTCTTGTAGGAATGTTAGGATCTGAAATCAAATCATCATTATCAGACATATCAGAATCAGCAAACTCGTTAGTCTCTCCACTTACAACCAATGGATCTGGTGGTGAAGAAGACTCTCCAACTTCAACTGCTACTAAAGGATCTTGTTGGAACTGAACACTTATTTCAATGAAATATTTGTTAGTGCTCAAGTTGATCAGCTTGTACCCTTTTGAATCTTCAGAATACCCAACAAATAGGCACTCTTGTCTTTGGGGCTGCAAATCCTTTCTCTTTTCAGTTGGAATTCTAGCCCAAGCCTTTGAGCCAAAAATCCTGAAATGGGTCACATCTGGCTTGTGCCCACTCCAAGCTTCAAAAGGATTCATACCATCAAGCTACTTATGAGGCACCATATTATGGATGTAGGATGCATTGTTTATAGCCTTAGCCCAAAACTTTGGTGGCCAAGTCTTAGCCTACATCATGTACGTTGCCATCTCCTTCAGTGACCTGTTATTTCTCTCAGCAACATCATTTTGCTATGGTGTGTAAGGGATCGAATGCTGCATCTGAATACCTGCATATTTACAATACTGAATGAACTCAGAATTGACATACTCACCATCATTTTCATATCTGAGGATCTTGAGTCTCCTCCTAGACTGGTTTTCAACCAAGGCCTTAAAGACTTTGAAGAGGTCATAAACTTCAGACTTATGCTTTAGGAAGTAAACCCAACAATACCTGGAAAAGTCATCTATCAAGGTCATTGCATAGTTGGCTTGAATCATGGACATATGAGGAAATGAACCCGCAATTTCACTATGGATCAACTCAAGAGGTGCATAGGTTCTCTCATGACTAGCTCTCTCAAATTTGTGCTCTGGGTGTTTTCCTAGGATACGACCTTGACAGACTCCCTTGGAAAACTTGATCTTTGGTAACCCTATGACCATATATTTTTCACTCAAATCAGAAAGATACTTGTAGTTAAGATGGCCAAATATTTCATGCCAAAGCTTGCTTGCCTCATTAGCATGAATCAGAAGAGCAGAGGGTTTGATTAGGGTATAAAATGGGAAAACATGTATACCTTCGAAGTGTGATCAACAACACCTTTTGCTATGACTTTACCATTCGAAATCTCAGTGATTTCAACATCATCAAGGGAGAAAATGACCTTATTTGGAGTCCCTGTGTGATTCATCTGATACAATGACGAGAGATTAGAGCCAAGAAATGGAACATACAACACATTATTGAACTTACCATGGTCAAGATCAATCCTTCCTTTTCCCAAACTGTCAGTGAGAGAGTCATATACCAAAACTATTGGTGGACCTTTCAACATGTCAAGAAAGGAGAATGCCTCTTTTGTCGAAACCATATGTCTAGAAGCTCTAGAGTCTATGATGGAGCTAGGTGAGCTTGATGTGCCAGCAACCAAGGCATGTACTCTCTCTCTGTCCTCTGAATTTGATCCTCCTTCCCTCTTCTTTGAGCAATCAGTAAGGGAGATGTTATTCTTCTCTAGGAGTTGGGTCAACATGTTAGTTTGCTTCTTCATAAAAGAGCTCTCAGGATGATAACCCTTACTGCAGTATACATACTTGCTCATTTCTCCTTTGTTCTTCTTCTTCTAGAAGTTCTTCCTGGAGCCTTAGGGCTCCTCTTGAGACTTGTTCTTGTCTCTATTTTGCTCAGGTGGATTTTTAGCTTTTTTCTTTCTTTTTGAATCCACCCTTGAATCTCCAGCAACCAAAGCTTGGTCTTTGGAAGGTTTGATGGTGCCCATCATCACCAACTTATCTTGTTCTTATGTGAGGGATTCCATGAACTCTGCAAGCTTAGGAATCTTCCAGGCTTGAGCTATCAACTTGGTGGCATGGAAGGTCAAACAAACATTGAATAGTCAGGACCAAGTTTTGAGAGTATGGCCAAAACTAGTTGCTATTCCTTCTTTTCAATCCCACACTGTTTTAGCTGCAAAACAACAGCTTTAAACTTGGAAAATTAGAGTTGCAAGGATTTGAAGCTTCTGGGACTCAAGGAGATCAGCTCATTCTCAATTTGATGTCCTCTCATATCATCTGTCTTACCAAAAATATCTACAATATTCTCCCACACTTCATTAGGTGATGTCAATCCATCAAGATGGAAGAGGAGGTCTCTTGAAATGCTCAGACACAAAAGACCATAGGCCTCATCCCTCTTGTTGTGCCATTTGATTTTCTCTACAACTGCATTGGGCTCTACCTCAGTTGCCATAGTAACCTTGTAGAGACCTTTCACTCTCAACAATATCTCCATCTCAGCTTTCCATTCAAAGAAATTAAATGGAGTCAAGATGATCTTTTGAGATTGGCCCATAGCTCAGAAACGATGCCCTTCTGTCAGCAGAATATGCTCCCAGTCAAGATGTCAAACCTACAATAGAAATATGGAAGGAGAGAAATTGATATATAAATGATATTATACCATGTGGAAATTGAACCCAAGTGATAGAACAATTACATTCACAAAATTTCTAATCAAACATGAAAAATTAACATCAAAGGAGACTAAAATTGGAGCATAACACTAATCTGTATTGAATAAGTGTACAATAGACAAAATTGTGAAGTAATAGGCTGCTGCAATAAATAATTACATGAGAGATTTGAATGCATAAGTATTCCATTCAAAATAATAAAAAAGTAGGCTTACTAAATCTAGTCAAATACCCCATAGGTGCATAAAGCAGTTTCCAAATCCACTAATATGCTCACGAATTGGAAAAGTCAAGTAGGAAAGATAATAAGGGATGGAAAGACAACTCATACATTCTTTTATTAGGAGAAAAGGATGGAGTATGATATGGGAAAAAAACAAGTCAACTACACCTAGTCTAGCTTTTCCTTTTGCTTTAATGCTCAATAAAACGGGCAGCTTTACAGAAAAAGCAGATATGCACTTTGGAGGATCTGGAATAAAGCAAACATGCTAAATATGCTTTCCAGGAGGTTTCCCAAGTGCTCCATGACTCATTTTTAGCAAGTGTTGACTTCTATGACATGTAGAAGGAAACTATCATAGAGTGGAATCTAGGAGACTAGGTAATAAGACAAAAATGATTTGATTAATGTCTAAGGTAGGTGACTATGGGTTGATTATTCTAACACTGAGGGCAATGCTTTGAAGTGGAAGCACAACCAAAACCTTTGTATGAGTCAAGCCTTCATCTCATGATATTTTAATTATATTGGTTGTCTTATTTTGCACTCAATAGAAGATTAATTTTTTCTCTATCTTCATCATTATCCTCCACATAATCTTCATCATATGTAGCTAATTGCCTAGTCGTCCCTTCTATATCTTCATCCTCATCTGATTCTTCAATATTTTCCTCATTAGTTTCCTTGGTGTTGTACCTACTTCTGACATGTCAGCATCACTTGAATCATCCATTTCAACCTCATGTTTAGTGTCTTGTTCATCTTCTTCTGTGTTTCCCATGCCTTCTTGTATAGATATCCAATTTGATTTGCAAGCAATATATGAGGCTTCATATTTGGTTTTGGCTGCACATAGGGTATGCAAGGCTTCTCAAGTGCTCTATTTGTTTCTTCCATTATTTTATTCATTGTATTTTTAAAATCTTCAGCAATGGATTCCATCATGTATGGCTGGGTTGTGTGGAATTCAGCCTGAATTTCCCTCTTATACCAATGTAACAATAGAAATGTGTAGCTTTTGAATGATTTATAATTAAATTATACCATTGTGTTATCTCCCAAGATAATTTATTTTTGTATGAAGAATTTAATTCACGCAATAAGGAAGATGAATGTCACTAACAGTTTGAAAGCCTCTGTGGTTGATAAAAATTTCACTAAGTTGTAGTTTCGGTGTGTTGGGTGAGGATCAGAACATCTTATTAGCCACTGAAAGACTTACAGACTATATCTTCCGTGGTCAGATGAACATTTCGGTGATCAAAAGAACCAAAGACAACGTAGCAGCTAGATAGTCCATTAAAGAGCCAAAACGGTGGAAGACAGACTTACTACAGGTTCTAGGGATCAAAAGAAGTAAGGACAACATAGCGGCGAGATAGTCCACTAAGGAGCCGCAACAGCAGAAGAAAGACATACTACGGCTTCCACGACCAGATGAAAACTTTGACGATAAGAGGTTCTAAGAACTAACCATTGGCAAGATAGTTCAATAAGGAGCCGCAACGGCGGAAGACATATAGACTATGGATCGGTGAGTTTACAACGAAGCTCCTCTGCAGTATCAGCAACGCAGAAGACTAAAGCTCTAATCGATGACTTCTACTGACCTCTAATATCAATAAAGCCAAATCATCGACAGTCAAGCATATAAAGTTTCAAAAAGGAAAAAAAACAGAGATAACATGCATTGGAAAATAGAGAGACTGTCCATCGGCGGAATAGAATACTAATGCCCCGATCCCTTCATCAATCAACTTCCGATAGCGATAAATTCAGTTCATTTCACCTCTGAAACTGTAGTAGCGTTCAAAAAAAAGGTTCTAATGCATTAGTTATCATGGCTCCTAATCGTCGATGAGCTAATGATGAAGAGCGCCAACGTTGAGATTTGGAGTGCCGATGGGCTAAAGGAAAAAGCTTCCGATCGCCGATGAAGAAGCCGCCGTGATGCTAAGTGATTTAAGGTGCTGACACTGTGGCAACGTTGACACTTGGGGTGCCGATGGGCTAGAAGAAAAAGATTCCAATCGACGACTACAACGACAAAGTAAAAAAATGTCTAGCAGATTAAATAAGAATGGTCACTCCAGTTAACGGTTGAAACACTGGCTGTTGGTGGCAATTTCAGACTAAACCAGCAATGCCAATTATCAATGACCACTTCAGCTATTAAAAGTTCACTCAATGAACTAGATATTCACAGTATATAAACAAATAGGTAGCAAGGGTTTGAATCCATAATCTGGAAAAACTACCACTTTCAATTATTTTTGTGCGTAAACAGATTGGATTTTCAGGATCTTTGATTTTTGTAGAAAGCTATAAAGCCAATGATTGATTTTATAATAAAGGTTCAACTTTGAGGGTTTATGAGCCAATAATACTTTCAAGCTTCTCATTTTACTTATTCATGGTATAAGATCTTTTGTTGTGATCTGTTCAGCCATCATCTCTTTCTTTACTGTGTTTATGCCTGAATGTGCATTCAGGTCAATTTCATATTTATTAAAAAAGCTGATAGTTGTCATCCTATTGGTCTATTAGTGATATTTGATTTATAAATACCATCCTCAGTATGATTTAGCCATTTATATGCATGTGTTATGTGTGTAATTCTGCCAGCCTAGTGAGTTCTCCATCGATGCACCTTATAGTCGAATTTTTGAGCAAATTGCAACTAAAAGCCTTGTAAATGAGTGAGTCTTATGCATGCCTCGAGAGTGGAAAAGTTACATAGTTTGACTAACTTGATCCATATCAGAAAAACCTAAAAACAATTTAAGTTACTAGGCATCCTCGAGCTACAACCTAGAGGAGTTTCCTGGAGTGATAACACATTGTATATATGAAAGTATTGTATTGAATAGAAATGATGTGAGATTATTGAAGTACATTGTGAGTGCCCTATATACATAGATCCTAGAGGAATTTTTAATGACTATTTACAAAGCGTTGCATCCCTTTAGTCATCTTTATTTACTAGTGTTTTAATAATTATTTATTATATTTTAATATTATCATGTTATTTGTATACATAACAGGAATGATTCCAGATATTTACCCCATATCCCCTAATCTTTAATGCTAGTCTTTTGTGAATAATCAAATAGCTTCTCACTTTTTTATGTAAGATCTCAGAGCCAGCTTGTGAAGAAATGCAGGTCTATAAAAATTAAAAGGCACGTGCACACTATCAAAACTTTCAATTTGTACATGTTTATGATGTGTTCTTTGTAGATCACCATCTGATTCATTTGTGCATGTGCTCATTCGGAATGCTGGCGCAGTCTGTCTAGAAATTTTAAAATCCCTTTAAGTATATTACTTTGAATGAAATCGATCCCTTTATATAATTGTTTTTTGTGTTGTAATCGCCAAGGTAATTTGGGACCAAAAGCTTTGATGGTGCCTCTTTATTCAAGGATACCCTCATCCAAGTGAGCACAGATATAATAATGTACATGGTGACTATTCCATTCCTGTATAAAGTCATCCCATTCCCAGTCTTCCACTATTCTTGTCTTCTCATTATCAAAACCCACCTTCAATATGCATATTATGGTCAAAGCTTCATTATCTTGTTCCTTTCCATTACCAAATTTATCAAAAATCTTTTCCTTATATTCAATGCCATCTTTGCACAAAGGTAGAATTAGATTTATCAAAGTATTCACAGTTTTGAGGGAAATGCTTTGAAGTGGAAACACAACCAGAACCTTTTGACCAGTCAAGCTTTCATTTCATGGTTTTTTAGTTACATTGGTTGTATTATTTTTGCACTCAGCAGAAGCTTCATTATTTTCTCTATATCCATCATGATCTTTAACATCATCTTCATTGTCTGTAGCTAGATGCTAACTGACTAGCTGTCCCTTCTATATCTGCATTCTCTTCTGATGCTTCGATATTTTCCTCACTAGATTCCATTGGTCTTGTACCTACTTTTGACACATCAGCATCACTTGAATCATTGATTTCAACCTCAATTTCAGTGTCTTGTTCATCTTCTTCTGTGCTACCCACACCTTGTTCATATTCCCAATTTGATTTGGAATAGAAATCCAAGTATTCATCTTCAGTTTTGGCAGCAATTGGGGGTTTGCAGAGATTCTCAAGTGCTCAGTTCGTTTCTTCCATTATTTAATTCATTTCATTTAAAAAAAAATTAGTGATGGATTTCTGCATGTATGGTTGGGTTATGCAGAATTTAACCAGAATTTTAATTTGATGCCAATGTAACAGTGGAAATATGTAGCTTGAACGCTTAATTAAAATTTACCAATGTATATATAAAAATATTGTATTGAATAGAAATGATATGAGATGGTTGAATTAAATTATGAGTTCCCTAAATGTATAGATCTTAGAGGCACTTGTGATGACTATTTATAAAGGGTTGCATCACCTTAGTCATCTTTACTTACTAGTGTTTTAATATTCATTTATTTATATTATTTTATTATTATTACTGTTGGTGCTCTACAGCCCAGTATGAGGAATATGTTGTCGTGTAATGTAGCGTTATGTACCAAAAATGAAAAGTAATTAAAAACATTCATGTTGGCTCATAAAATTTAAAAAGTAAAAACTATCATAGATCAATCTTAAAACTAGATCTATCAAGAGGGATCAAATTTCTTGAGGTGTAAGTTTTTTTTAGATGTGAAAGATTTAAGATCAAAACAAAATTACACACCAAGAAATTGGATCCCTCTTGGTGCTTGATAGATCCAGATTTAAGATGGATATATCTTGGTTTGTATACATAACAAGAAAGATTGCAGATATTTACCTAGTCTCCCTTTATCTTTAATGTTAGTCTCTTGTGAATAATCAAACAACTTCTCACTTTGTTATTTAATATCTCAGAGCCATCTTGCGAATCAACTCAATGTTGTTAAAAGCGATTCAGGGAATATTATACAATATTTTGGAAGGAGGATTCACACCCACAATGAAATATCTCCATATATTTACCTTGCTTCTCCTTAAATTCCATGATAATAAATTGTGAATAATGGAATAGTTTCTTACTATGCTATTAAGACCTATCAGTCAGCTTGGGAAAGGATGCAGGTTATTAGAAACAATTTAGGGCATGCTCCACAATATTTTTGAAGGTGTATTTTTGCAACAGTTGATATGGGGACACTCCTAGTGTACAAAACCACCTTGGCAAGAATATTTTTTCTATACAGGAAGAGATCACTAGTTCCTAGGCCCTAACCACATGCTGTTTTCAGAAGGTAGACACAAACCCCCCCCCTTAAATTATTTCTTGTTGATGATAGTGAAACTGCAGCCAAAAAGTATGAGAAACTGAAAGTGGGGAATTATCGTGAGTCCTAGTACAACAATAAGAAGAACTAATATGGAAGATGTGTCTAAGCATATAATTACCCAATTAAAATTTGGACTCAATAGATTTTGGATCATAGGTTTCCAATTACCTAATTTAGTTCTAGAAATGTTTAGTGGAAGGCCAAGATACGTGAGGCCATTATCCCAACTTTATATTTTGAATCCAAGGAGTCTGTTGATTTTTACTTGTGGTATGTTTTCAAAAGTTCGCATTTGGATTCCTTCATTTTTATTTTTACAGAGGCATGTAGGGAGCTATCTAGATTTATGTGTAATTTATTTGCATTTATTCCAAGAAAGATATTTTCATTACAAAGAATTCAGAATTCATTGGATTTCTTTGCCATTATTTGCTTCATGGGGGTTTGATCCAACCATGTTCATTGATTATGGTCCTCTTGATTTGATTTTGAACAAAATGGTTTTGTTAAGAGGTGTAGTTGGCTTGGCAGCAAGGATTATACATTAACTCTATGTCAAATTGGCCCATGAATATTTAATTTCTATTTACATGAACCTTCCTATTTTCCCTTTCGTTTGTAATACACTGAAATAGGAATAGGGATTCATTTTTTGAACTTTACCCTTTTATTGTAAAAAATTTGATTTACAATAAATTTGACTTAAAAATGTTTCTTTTGTTATATGCAAGTCTAGAGTACAACTTTGATGGTAAGCGATACGAATAAACAATTAAACCTATGGTTGACAGGGGGACTGAAGGATTCAAGGGCCATGTTAGAGTGATCTTACCAGGAATCACACCATACTTTGAGTGTACTGTTTGGATTTTACCACCACAAGTTAAATTTTCTCTATGCACTCTTGCTGAGACTCCACAGATAGTTGCCCATTGTATCGAGTATGCCCATATAATTCAGTGGGATGAGGTATGATTCCTTATATTTTCATTTGAAATTTATTTAGGGTTGCAGGTCTTCTAAATCTCTTGTTTTCATAATACACACCTGCATAAAGATGTTAGTTTTTTTTCTCTTGTAGGAACATCATGGAAAAATGTTTGATGTAGAAAACCAAGAGCATATGCAATGGGTTTATTCACATGTACACTATTATTAAAATGATAAATAATGCTTGCTCAATCTCACTCATTAGAACTATATAGAAATTGAGACTTAATTTCAATATGATACTGCAGGCACTCAAGAGAGTAGAGTTATATGGTATAAGTGGAGTCACCTATTCATTAACTTAGGTGTGGTTGAATTCTCAAATCTCTAGCATATTTTATCTCCATTTACTGTTTGGTCTTCTTACTATGCAAGGAAATATGGAATTTCCCTGTCCTGCTCCCTTTATTAATATTGTTATTGTTGTAAATGAAACAGTCTATATATTTTGAGAGAGAAAACTTTGGACAAACTCTCCAAGCAAGGACTTGTTATGTGCGGTTAATTACTGATGCTAGTTTGCGGGTTATCAAAGCAAATGTTATTATAATATTAAAAAATGGTTGTGAGAAGAACCAAGATCTATCAATAAAGGCTCTGGGTAGTTTATATTGGGGTGGTATTTCTTGGGGTCTTAACATTAGTTTTTTGTTCAATATATTTGTTTGTGCACTATTTTTTTCTTCAGAAAAAATAATTGTAATTTTATATCATCAAAAAGTGAAACAAAATTGCATTATGTTGATTCTATTTAAAGAATTGATCTAGAAACTGTCACCAAGTCCAACAAAAAAATACATATTGATTCTTATCGGATCTCCTAAGATAATGAGTCCTCTTTGTTCAACTTCCAAAAAATGGAAAACAAATCATAGTAGCCACTGATAAATCAATTAGAAACCAGTCCTCATCAAGGGTACACTTAAAAATTCTATAAACAGCCAGAAATATATACAAAATTGAAACAAAACTATACCATCTCAAAACCAAAGTTTTCATAAAACTATAGAAAATTAACAAAACAAAGGCCAAACAGACCCATAGGTGTAGTAACCATAATTATGAAAGGATCCTTTCTTGGTGATTTGTGAAAAGGAGGATGATAATAATCCTGAGGTTTTTCCTACACGATTCTCCATAATAAATCACATTCATGTCTGCATATGTAGACCTTATTTCGATAAAATATCAACAAGTTCATTTATTTTTTGGTACACATGTTGAATGATGAAAGGGTTTAGATTAGAAACAAAACTTTAGATTTTTTCCAGCATGATACTCATAAATAAATTACTGCACTGTTGGAACATTTGGAAGGGTGTTGTTAAGAACATTATTATAGCCATTGGTGCAACAAATGCTATCACATCATCTACATGTGCACTGGAGGCTCTGAAGATTGTAACTGGATTCAATAAGATTTTTTCAAATTATTTAATGTAGCCTCTAAACTCTTACATGTTTTTTATGTGATATTTTTAAACTTTAAAGTTGAGTGTTGTAAGATGTTTGTCAAGGAACGTGTCTCTTTTATATGGTACAAAGAGAGCATAGTTAAGTTGAATTTTATGACTATATGATATGATGGTTTAGATGCTACATTTATTCACAAATATACACATTTAATTACTCTTTGAGTTGAATGATTTAGAAACCTACAGATACACATTTTATATTTAGAATTGTATTCATTTATTGTTTTTTTTCAAATTTGTGCCTAATAAAATAAGATGACTTCATGAACAAAGCTCTACAAGTCAATGAAATCTTAAAAGTATTTTAGATAAATTCGGGGAAGTGGTTCCGTGGTTAAATGTTATGTTTTTGGATTATATGGACACAAGAGCTATGTTCAACTTTTGTCCTTTTGTTGTTGGTAGAAGACTTGAAATATTATGATCACCCTTTCTTGTCAAAAATTACTGACGGTTATAGTTTTCAGACAACCCTACTACCATATTTTTATAATGTTATTATAACCTTTAATATGTTACATGAAAATAAGAAATTTAAAAAAGGGAACAATGCTATGATGGTTTATGAACAAGTTGGATGGATTAAAGCATATCAAGATCAACTAAAGGTATATTTATTTTGATAAATCAGCAACAGTGGTACTCAAATGTGTTGTTCTTGTGAATTAACATAGTGTGCAAGTCCTTGGACAATGCCACCTTGTAGTGCCCCACCTCATCTCTCACCAGGGCTATTCTTTCAATAGTGCCCTACTGCTTTTGAGAAGAGATGGCAAAAACATAACTTTGACTGATTTGAACACAACACTATAAATCATATGGCAATATTAAGAAGCCTTATTGTATTATTTTTAAATATATTGCCTCTGCGGTATGACAAACAATCTAAATCCCAGTTTATGAGTCTCTTGGCCTTCTCCAAAGAATATATTATTTCAATATTTCGCTCATAAACCTCAAAAATGTGGAAATTGAACCAGGTGATAGATTAATTTTACTCACAGCAATTAACAATTGATCATGCAAAATCACTCACAAAGAGACTGAAAATTGGAGCTAAACACTAAACTGTATTAAATCAGTGTACAATAGCCAACCCTGTAATAACATAGGTTGCTGAATAAATAACATATATCAGGGATTCGAATGCATGAGGAGCAATTCAAATCTAGCATAAAGCAGGCTTACCAAAAATAAGCAAATCCCCCATAGGTGTAAAAAGATGATCCCAAATTTGTCATGGAGCTCACGAATTAGCAAAAAGGCTTAGGCAAGATAAAGAGTGGTGGAATGGCAGCTCATACATTCTTTTTCATGGAGAAAAGAGAGGAGGACGTGTAGGACAAAAAACTAGTCAACCTCACCTAGTCTAGCTTTTCCTTTTGCCTTAAAACACTGAAAAAGCAGGCAATAAAGCAGAAAAAGCAGAAGGGTGCCTAGGAGGCCAGGAATAAAGCAGATTTGATTCCTTGGGATTTTCCATGTGCTACATGAGTCAAATAAGGAAAGTTGGACCATTATAGATAGGCAAATGACAACTTGCACAAGGTGGGACACATGAACTAGGCTAATAAGACAAAAATAATTAAATTAATGTCTAAATGGGTAAATAATGGGTTGATTATTCTAACACCCCCCCTTAAGACTGACTTATGAGTAATATATCAGAAAATTATAGGGCCTAGCAACAAGGCTTAGTCACCCTTTACATACTGCATGTCCAAATAAAGAAGGAAAGAGGCAAAACCAACTTGGGAAAATCCTCGCTTAAACATGGACTGTAAACAAAATTGTAGAATCTTGTCTCCAGTCATGCTTTCACAGCATGATCGAAAATCCTCAGCAGTGATTTGAGATTGCTGAAGGTCTTCTCACAAAATTCTTTGGTGAAGATATTAGCTACTTGTTCTGAAGATGAACAGAAGAGTAGGTGAATGGTGCCATCATGCACAAGTTCTCTGATGTAGTGCATATGGATCTGAATGTGTCTGGTTCTCTGCTTATGAATTGGATCCTTGTAGATTCGAATGGTACTCTGGTTATCACAGTAGATGGTAGTTGAGTACTCTGTTTCGAAGCCACACTCTCCAAGTAAACCTTGCAACCATAAACATTGAGTTGCTGCATTAACAACTCCTCTGTACTCTGCTTCTGTAGATGAGAGTGCAATGGCACTCTGTTTCTTGCTTGACCAGCTGATTGGCCCTTCTGCAAGCATGAACACATATCCTGAAGTGGAATTTCTATCTGTGCTATCACCTTCCCAATCACTGTCAGTAAATCCAATCAATTCAAGATCAGATTTTGCTTTATAGAAGATCCCATGTGTCCTTGTTCCCCGAACAAAGTTAAGGATCCTTTTGGCTGCTTTCCAATGGATATCTTGAGGCTGATCCATGAATCTAGAAGCCACACTTACTGCATAACAAATACCAGGTCTAGTATGTGTCAAATACAACAAACATCCAATCAATTGTCTATACAGTGTATTGTTTACCATTGGTGAAGAATCAGCTTCTTCCAGCTTCACTCCTGAAAGGAAAGGAGTTTTACTTGCTTTGAAATCCTTCATTTTGAATTTGTTCAGCAATTCCAAGGCATATTTGGACTGGTGCACCTTTATTCCAGATTTGTTTTGAGCAATCTCAAGCCCCAAAAATTGACTTAAGAGCCCCAAATCTGTCATGGAGAAGGCTTGGTTCATAGCTCCTTTTAAGGAAGCAATCTCAGCCTGTGAGCTTCCTGTAATGAGGAGGTCATCAACATATAACAAAATGATCATTAATGAACCATTAACTAACTTCAAATATACATTTGGATCTTATTTTCACCGAACAAAATTTAGTGATAACAAGAAGCTATCGATCTTGGCATACCAAGCCCCGGGGGCTTGCTTTAGCCCATACAATGACTTTCTCAACCTGCACACAAGAGAAGGGTTAGTAGCAAAACCTTGAGGCTGCTACCTATATATCTCTTCAGTGAGATCTCCATTCAAGAAGTCACATTTTACATCCATGTGATGTACCTCCCATTTCCTTGAGGCTGCAATGGCTAAGGCTATCCTGATGGAATCCGTCTTTGCCACTGGGGCAAAGGTCTCATTGTAATATATGCCATGAACCTGTGAGTAGCCCTTGGATACCAATATGGACTTGTACTTCAGTGGTGAACCATCAGCAGCAAATTTAGTCTTATAGACCTACTTACACTGTACTAGTTTTCTTCCTGGAGGAAGATCCACTAGCTCCCATGTGTTGCTCTTCTGGAGTTCGCTGAACTCCTCCTTCATGGCTGTTTGCCATATTGGATCTCCTGCTGCTTCTTCATATGTTTGAGGATCAGAATCCACCATAAAATATCATTTTTCATCAAACATAGGATACCTCATGCACAGACCACTCTCAAACTGAGATCTAGTCCTTCTTGGGTCATTGGGATCCCCAGCTAGCTCACCTGCTGCATGTAGTGTCTTGGATTCCCATTTTGGCCTTGTGGGGATGTTAGGGTCTGCAATAAACTCATATCCATCAGAAAAATCAGAATCAGCATGTTCAACAAACTCTTTACTTACTTTTTGAGGTTTAGGTGGTGAAGAGGCTTCACCAACTTCCACTTCTGCAAGGGGTTCTTCTTCAAACTGAACACACCTTTCAATGAAGGATTTGTTTGTGCTCAAATTTATCAAATTGTACCCTTTTGAATCTTTAGAGTATCCAACAAAAATAAACTCTTGGCTTTGGGCCTGCAAAGCCTTCCTCTTCTCTGTCGGGATTCTAGCCCAAGCCTTTGAGCCAAAAATCCTGAAATGGGTCACATCTGGCTTGTGCCCACTCCATGCTTCGAAGGGAGTCATGCCATCAAGCTGTTTGTGAGGCACCCTATTTTGGATAAAGGATGCATAGTTGATAGCTTCAGACCAGTACTTTGGTGGCAAAGTTTTGGCCTCCATCATGCATGTTGCCATCTCCTTCAGTGATCTGTTCTTCCTCTCAGCAACACCATTTTGTAATGGTGTGTAAGGGATAGAATGCTACATCTGAATACCTGCATCTGCATAATAATTAATAAACTCATACTTGACATACTCACCACCATTTTCATATCTGAGGGCCTTGAGTTTCCTTCCAGATTAGTTTTCAACCTAAGCCTTAAAGACTTTGAATAGGCCAAAAACTTCAGACTTGTGTTTCAGGAAGTGAACCCAGCAATACCTGGAAAAGTCATCAATGAGATTCAATGCATATTTGGCCTGACGCATAGACATATGAGGGAATGGACCAACAACATCACTGTGGATCAGCTCGAGGGGTGCAGAGGTTCTCTCATGACTAGCTCTCTCAAACTTATGCTCTGGGTGTTTTCCTAGGATGCAACCTTGGCAGACTCCTTTGGAAAATTTTATCTTGGGCAACCCTATGACCATCTCTTTTTCGCTAAGATCAGAAAGATATTTGTAGTTAAGGTGGCCAAATCTTTCATGCCACAACTTTCTGGATTCATTAGCATGAATGAGAAGAGTAGAGGGGTTTGAGTAAGGTAGGAAGTGTGAGAACATGTATACCTTTTGAGCATGATTCACAACTCCTTTTGCAATGACTCTACCAGTTGAAATCTCTGTGATCTCAACTTCATCGGGGGATAATATGACCTTCTTAGGAGACCCAGTGTGGGTCATCTGGTATACTGACAGGAGGTTGGAGGCGAGACCAGGCACATACAACACATTGTTGAACTGAACATGATCAAGATCTATCCTTCCTTTGCCTTTACTTTCAGTGAGAGAGTCATCTCCTAGTACAATGGATGGTCCTTTCGACATATCCAGTGAGGAGAATGCCTCCTTAGTTGAAACCATGTGTCTTGAAGCTCCAGAATCAATGATAAAATTGGGTGAGCTTGATGTGCCAGCAACTAGAGCATGAACTCTCTCTCTGTCATCTGAACTTGATCCTCCTTCTCTCTTCTTTGAGCTTTCTGGAAGGGAGATGACATTCTTCTCTAGGAGATTGGTCAGCATGTCTATCTACTTTTTCATACAAGAGATTTCAGAGTGATTTCCCTTATTGCAGTATACGCACTTGTTCATTTCACCTTTTTTCTTCTTCTTCTGGTAATTCTTCTTGGGACCTTGCGGATCCTCTGAAGACTGTTTCTTGTCTCTCTTTTGCTCAGGTGGATTTTTAGCTTTATTTTTGCTTTTGAATCCACCCTCAAATCTCCAGAAATCAAAGCTTGATCTTTGGATGGTTTGATGGTGCCCATCATCACCAGCTTGTCATGTTCTTGTGTGAGAGATTCCATGAAATTTGCAAGGCTAGGCATCTTCCAGGTTCGAGCTGTCAGTTTTGTGGCATAGAAGGTCGAAACAAACACTAAATAATCAGGGCCCAACTTCGAGAGGATGTCCAGTACAAGCTGATCATATTTCTTTTCAATACCACACTGTTTCAGCTGCAAAACTAGTGCTTTGAACTTGGAGAAATATAGCTGGAGGGATTCAAAGCTCGTTGGAATCAGAGAAATCAGCTCATTTTCGATTTGATGTCCCCTCATCTCATCTGTCTTTCCAAAAAGATCAGAAAGCTTCTCCCATACTTCATTCGGTGATTTCAGTCCATCAAGATGGAAAAGGAGGTCTCTGGAAATACTCAGACACAAGAGGCCATAAGCCTCATCCCTCCTGTTGTGCTATTTTATCTTCTCCGCAGCTGCATTGGGCTCTACATCTATTGCCATAGTCACCCTGTAGAGGCCTTTCACTCTCAACAATATCTCCATCTCTGCTTTCCATTCAAATAAATTGAAGGGAGTCAAGATAGTTTTCTGTGATTGATCCATAGCTTAGAAAATCTGTCCCGGCTGTCAGTAGAAGGCTCCCACTCACTGATGTCGAACCTGCAAAACAATTTTTGAAGGAGAGAAACAATATACAATGGCTCTGATACCATGTGGAAATTGAACCAGGTGATAGATTAATTTTACTCATAGCAATTAACAATTGATCATGCAAAATCACTCACAAAGAGACTGAAAATTGGAGCTGAACACTAAACTGTATTAAATTAGTGTACAATATCCAACCCTATAATAACATAGGTTTCTAAATAAATAACATACATCAGGTATTCGAATGCATGAGGAGCAATTCAAATCTAGCATAAAGCAGGCTTACCAAAAATAAGCAAATCCCCCATAGGTGTAAAAATCTGATCCCAAATCTGTCATGGAGCTCACGAATTAGCAAAAAGGATTAGGCAAGCTAAATATTGGTGGAATGGCAACTCATACATTCTTTTTCATGGAGAAAAGAGAGGAGGATGTGTAGGACAAAAAACTAGTCAACCTCACCTAGTCTAGCTTTTCCTTTTGCCTTAAAACACTGAAAAAGCAGGCAATAAAGCAGAAAAAGTAGAAGGGCACCTAGGAGGCCAGGAATAAAGTAGATTTGATTCCTTGGGCTTTCCCATGTGCTACATGAGTCAAATAAGTCAAGTTTGACCATTATAGATAGGCAAATGACAACTTGCACAAGGTGGGACACCTGAACTAGGCTAATAAGACAGAAATAATTAAATTAATGTCTAAATGGGTAAACTATGGATTGATTATTCTAACAAACAATAACTATGAAATTATTGTAGACTCTCCCTGGTTCAGGAAAAATATTAATAGCTTATCCTATGAGGGATAAAAGAACATCATAATGATAGGTTGCGTGTGTTGTTATACACATAAGTCGCAGAACTTTAAAGATTGTGAATGGGACTTGGAAGTTGGAACACATATTTTGATATGATAGGTTATGTTTTGGGCCCTTGTAGTATTGTAAGGTTTGGTTGTGGGTTATTTGAGCTGCTAATTACAAATGCACACCACAATATTGGGTTGCAGGACCTAAAAATTTCAAAGGTTATGTTGCGGGTTACTTATGACGTGCGTTTTACATTGAGTGCCAGTAGTTTAGGTCATGGGATAAGTAGCATGAAACTTGGAAATGGCTACGTGTTTCCGATATTGGAATGAAATAGAGAGGCACTCTCCAAACATTCAAGAAATGGGGAAACATGATACTGAAATAGAAGATTATCACAAAATCAGAATAAGTGATCAAAAAAATTAGAATGATGGACCCAAAAACAATTTAATATTCTATTATCTATTAGGCTATTATGCAAATTCAACATAGAAAGCTACCCATAGAATACAATGAAGCCCACGGTATTATGCAAATTCAACATAGAAAGCTCCCTGGAATTACTATTAAAATTTCTCCTATTGCTCCCAATACACTTAAAACTATTGCTGTTATTGTAGAAAGGCTATGGTTGTGGAAGAGAGGAAGAGAGGCTCATTCAATTTTAAGAAATCTTACTTAGAGTGGTACTCAAATAACAAAAGAATGCCAATATTTTTTGTAAGTATTCTTATATAATTTTTGTATATGTTAGATTTTGGTTGAAATACATTGTTGAGGACAACTTGGAAGTTTAAAAACTTGATCATTGCATGGAGAGTAGCTATAACATTTCAATTAAATTGTTTACTCAAGGGGGAGATTGGATTGTTGAACACACTAATGCTTATATTGGTTATTATTGAAAATATTTGTTTGTGTAGAATGTGATGAATTAACATACAAAATAATTATTATCAAGTTACTATAGATACATAATGGCTTACCTTGTAATAGTCCTTCAAGTATTTCAAATGCATTTATTAAGTGCACAAATGACTTAAAGGACTAGTATAGGGTAAGCTATTATGGATCTATAGTAACTTGATAATCATTACTTTGCATGCTTGAATGATGCAAAATTTGTTTGAATATCATCATTATCAAGCAATAACAACCACTTAAAGGGTTCTAGCTCAATGGTAGAACACCTGCCTAATTATAGGCAAGAGGTTGGTGGTTCGATTTCTATGTACCCTATCATAAATTTGTGACTACGAAAATGACTAAATTGGCATATAAACAATTATTAGTAGATAATTTCCCATATCTTATAGCACGACTAATGTTTATTCATATCTAGCTTAGTCATTAATATGTTATCATATAGTACTTTATTTAGTCGTATATTTGGTCATTAATTGCTATAATCAGTTACTAAATCAATGACTAAATCTGTGACTAAATCAATGACTAAATCAATGACTAAATGATTGACTATCAATGACTAATAAGTCAAGCTATTAATGACTAAGTGAAATACGAATAGCTATAAGATAGTGGAAATTAGCTACTATTAGTCTCCGACTAAAAGATAGTAATTTATAGCTTGATTTTAGTCATTAATTTCTCATTTTGTACTAGTGAGTGGCTCCCTTCATATTGAAAAGACACCAGTTGATGTTCTTCCCTATTTTTCAAAGGGAATTTTGAAAAATTCTACTCATAATTCCCTTGCATGAGTGACTTAGAATTATAACATTGTTGAGGACCTCACTAAAGCACCTTTTTCCCTGTCAACATTAGAAGTATTCCATATCTATCCCTTATAATTAAAGGCAGTACTAAAATCGATTTATGGTGTGGATTTATCTTATTCAAATGCCATTGCTTTCCCTTTTGATCAATATTCCCCCAGGCACCCTTCTCAACTGGATTTTCATATTCATGTTAAGTCATGAGGCGTTAACATCTATTGGTGCATAGTTGATGAGGGTTCTTCCACTTGCATGATGTTTATCTCTTGTTGGAATTCCTTAGGTTTTCCTTCTTTGGCCCTATCACATACTATGTTACAACCCTTTGAATGGAATTTGGTTCAAGCTAAAGTTATCATTCATTATTTTCCTATTGAGTTGGGAGAGAATATAATTGATGTCGATGTTGAAGTGGTTGATTCACCATTTGATTATAATATCTTTTTGAGGAGAATTTGTACATATGATGTTGGATCTATATCAACTAACCTAGGTTCAACTTCGACCAAAACAACAAAGACCCAAGGTACTGGCCCGATAAGGTTTAACCCCTTGTTAAACCCATCGTCAACACTTGTGAAGCAAGTGAGGTCTCACCTGAGATACCTATAGGGAGATGCAGGAACCAAGTTTTTGCAGTAAATAAGGGGATCTTATTCTAATACACATCAACATAAAGGACATCAACATAATAATTACCATGAAAAAATATTATGGTTCATGCATAAAATTAATCATATTCATATATCCCATTGAATCTTTGTCGATCTGATTACTTAATAAAAAGTTAACACATTACCATAGGTTGCAACATTATAGAAAACAAAACACACATTCATCATACACCATTTGACACAAAAATTTTATCATGGAAATCCAAGATAGAAATATCCACAAATGTTCTCATTAATTAGCAAGAGTCATAGTTTGAATGGTTTGGTTTGCGCACTCACCCAACAAAAATTCCTCCATGATCCCCATTACAGTTAGTCCATGCACAAAACTTGAATATCGATAGTATACTCATGACTCTTATTCATATTCGTCATAACAATACAAAATAATTCTAACTGTTAACCCAAAAAATACCTCAATGAGATCTACATGACCTACACCACCCAAAGACATCTACTTCACTACCGTCATTTGACCCCCACACCCTTGCAAAGGATCAAAAACATGAAAAGGGCTTAAAAACCCCTAAAAAGATAAAAAATAGCTCTCTCCAAAAAGGGACTAAAACCCCTCAAAGGAGCTTAAAATCCCCAAAGGAGCTAAGAATTGGGCGAAAGGGGCTTAAAGCCCAAAAAAGGGGCTAAATCCTTGACCAAGGGCTTAAAACTCTAAATCTCTAGAAAAAACTATAAATAGAGGGGTGGGGGTCACTCTCAAAACACTCCTTCTCTCCCTATTGTTATGTTTCCCATGTGAGTGCCTTGAGACTCTTTTCCTCTCAATTCACTCACCCTCCCTCTCCTCCATTGCTCCACAATCCAAGTCTCCATCCCATAGAGAGAGGTGCTTCCAAAGCTAGGGCATGGTGTCCCATTTCCACAAATAAGGTATAACCATTTGTTTTTGTTGATAGCTTAGATTTTTAGATTATTTTGTTTGCAGATTTGTTTGCTAATAGTTTGTTGCAGGTTCTCCTTGGATTTCCTATGACCATCTCTTGTTTTCTAACCGTTTCCTGCAGGGTTTTCAATGCTTAGCTCTAACATTTCTTTGCAGGTTTCATTCCAACATATAGGAACCCTACCCTTATGTCCTATAGATGGAAGGTAGTCGTTCCTTCCTCTAGCTAGGGAGAAATCCCTACTACAGATTTGGCGACCATACCAGGTCAATCCCACAAGATCCATAGATTGTTTTCAAGTTTTTTAATTTTCATTTATGTTTTCTTATCCTAGTTTCAATTTCTATTAAATATAGTTTAGATATTTGTTTTTCTTCATTTAAGTTCACATTGGAGCCTCCTTAAGGCCAAACTGAGCTCGTTCAGCCACAGTACAAGTTACTATCGGTCGTTCCTAGCTCAGGTTAAAACATTTTCAAGTTTTTGGGATAGGTCGCTCTTATCAGGCTGAAAGGGGTGACTAGGTCGCTCATTCAAGCCCAAAAGGTGCGACTTCCATCTGAGGGAGCAGATCTCTCCTATTTTTAGTTTCTGAGCGACCCCCTTTCCTGATTTTGGGAAAATTTGGCGATCCCCTCGCCACATTTTCCCCAAAAAGGGAGATCTGTCTCTTAGATTCGGTTTTTTAAGCTGTCAATACTGTCAGTGCAGCTCAGCCACCTCTGTCCAGTAGTCTATTTTCATTTTCATACAATCTGTGTAAATTAATGATAAATTTAATGGTTAATGGTATAGTAAATCTATTTTAAGGCTTGAATAAATTATTGTAGGTTAAATTTCAGTTTTTGATAAGAATTGGAAATTAACACCTTTCCTAAACCTTCCACCTCTACCCATTCATCACCCTTTGGGGTATCCTAGGATAAGACGAAGGGTTAAGCTCGTATAGTAATAGGCACTTCACTTGTGATTTTTTGAGATCAATAAAAATGGGTGACTTGGAAGGTAGAGGGGGTGGTTGGCCCAAGGGGCCTCATGACGTTCATGTCCTCCCTGTTGACCGAACTT
Source organism: Pseudotsuga menziesii (assembly GCA_001517045.1). NCBI lineage: Eukaryota > Viridiplantae > Streptophyta > Pinopsida > Pinales > Pinaceae > Pseudotsuga > Pseudotsuga menziesii. The sequence goes on from LPNX010029583.1 coordinate 192,627, forward strand.
GCACTTGGAGAGTGCCCTGAGGATCTACAGATGGGCTTAGTCCCATTGTTTTGAGATCCCAACACTCTTTCCTGGTCGAAGAGGAATACATGTGTAAGGAAGTCACCTAGTAAGTCTACCATAGTTTAGATTCATTTATGGCATGTTTTAATTTTTTTTTCACAATTTACTAGTTTCATAACAACATACCCATGTTATAAGTTCTGTAACAAACCGAAAATTCTTTGCGAAATATTCATAAACCATACAAGCAGCCACCAAGTGAGTAACATAAATACAATGGAAATGCACACAACCATACCAAATAGGATAACCAAACTCAGTTCATGACGTTGAGCCAGCCATTAAAATTTATTAATTTACACTAATTCGAACACTTGCAGTCTTTGAGGACATAATTCCTTGACTTCCTTAACCGTGGGAAGCACTTGGGCTTAGCCTTAAAAATCATTGTGAGTAGTACCACAGGAACCCAAAAGTAGCTGGACGCTGAGAGGAATTACCAAGCGAAATAGGCAATGACCCCTATCGATTGACTAGCATTCCCGTGAGGAAAAAGCCAAGTGTTGTCTCCTAGAGGTCTTGGTGGCCGAGTGACCACCTAAAATCCAATAGGAAGCCACTGAAACTGGGGTCCAGAACGTCACTACCATATTTCACCACCTGATCTACCAACCAAATAAAATTGATCCCCCACGCTCTTCCTCACACATAAGAGGCGATCCACCACAGTTCAGGTCCTTGAACCAACATCATCGAGACCATTCTCGATGACCCTCTACACCATCAAAATTCCATACAACTTCTGACTCAGACTTAGCATCACATCAATCTAAGCCAGATTTACGCACTACACCATCTAACCCCATGGCTGGTGCAAATCTGAAACCATTTTCTGTATTAGTGATTGGCAGTGGACCCATGTCCATACCCCACACCACCACCAACACCCTTGTTGGTGGTCCTAGTACTATCATGCAGACTGTCATAAGTCAACTACCACCACCCATACTTACTAGCCAAACTATCCCACCTATCATGACTAGGGGCAGTGGCCCGTCCACTCACACTTTCCCGCTTGGCATGCCTGGGGGCAGTGGCCCTTCAACCTACACTGTCCCCCCTAACCTACATGGGGGAAGTGGCCCTTCCACTCATGTTATTCCTCTTACCATAACTGGGGGCAATGGCCTGGCTACAACTGTGCCACAAGTACCCCCAGTCATGCAGGTACATCATGTTCCTGCAAACCGCACCAGCATCGCTGGATCGTCACGTAGATCAGCCTTGAGTCAAGCCTCCCTTTCATGGAACGCCTCAACCTTCCTGAATTAGCTAGGTTAACCAATGACCCCATCTGTCATCAAACCTTTTGGCCTCCCATGCCAACCAAACTCCCCTCAGACATCCCCAAGTTTAAAGGGAAGATAGGGGAATGCCCTCAAAACCATATCATGATGTTTCACCTATGGTGCTCATCAAATAACATCGTAGATTATTTGATCAGACTCAGACTATTTCAACGCACCCTCACAAGTGCTGCATCCAAGTGGTACATTGAGCTACCACAAGCCAAGTACCCAGATTTCAACTCCTTGGCATTTTTGTTCCTACAATATTTCCAACTCCCCGTTAGATATGATGAAGGAGTTGAAATATTGCTATCTTGCCACCAAAACATTGTGACCCACATCACCGACCACATGCATGAGTGGCGATGACGTTGCAACTTGTGCAAGATCAAGCTTAATGGCATGATCTTCCTGGACTGGTTCTTAAAAACCTTGTTGCCACCTATAGCTAAGGACATCACCTCTGAACGTCCCCAAATAGAGAAATAGGCCATCTTGAAGGACCAACAGTTTGATCTGATTTATGCATAGTCTAGATACCTCTACACTATCATTCCGATGCTCCCCGTGCAAGGACTTCCTACCGGGATGCGCCGGGGGCATCCCACACCATAGATGGAATTATAGGTTATGTATCCCACCAACCACAGCACCATTCGAAACCACCTACGATTTCACTGCAACCAAGAAACACCCTTGGTTTTGCCTACTAAAACCAAGCTCCTGACTATGCAAGAATGATGTCCCAATCTGGAGCTACAACCTCTTTTGCACAACCTGTGACACAGCAGCAGACCCATGCACTTTCTTGGTCGACACAACAATTTGTGGGACAGATGCCCATGTTTGTAGTACCCCAGCACCCCAAGTCTACTATGCACCCACTGTGTAATCTTCTCAAACCTCTGCCCCAGCTCTACCTGCTCCTTTGGGACAAGTGTTCACATAGAAAAAGTGTCCCACCCAACCAGCCCCTAATAACCAACAAGGGAAAGCCATAAACAATCGAGCAGGGAATCAAGGAAATAACCAACTGCAAGGAGGAGGTCAACAACTAAATCCTCCCAACAACATCAGGGAAAACCAACCAGCTCAAAACCCTAGCAACCAAACCAACCCAGACATGACCCTCCTTACGCACGAATCAACCATGCAAATTATGCGAGGTCTATGGGCACTATACACATGAGTTCCCCTTCATGGGTCGTGCTAAGTAGGCCATTCATAATGAAGTTCATCATGCTACCAATAAGATAGCTCCATCTCATACCAACCAGAACCACCAGGACCTCCACCCATGGTGCTCCAAAACCCATTACTAGTCCAAGGATTGGTAGCAACTGCACTTGCTCCCCAGGTCCAATCCCACCGCCCCGGGGGCACCTATGACAATAGAAACATGTGTTCACCACCTGTTAGCCTTGACAATAGAAGAGGTCAATTTATAGACCAGACAAAATCAGTATGGAACTAACACCAAACCTGCTGACCCATCAGTGACATCCATGTCCAAAAAAACCAATACACCTCTTCATTTACCCCATTTTCCTTTGCGCCCCCCCACACGACAGGTTTCCAACAACATCACGGCTAGAGTTGTTGTAAGCTACAACATCGTGGATGACTTGGTCCAAACACCTACGGCTATGTCTTCTCTTGAGGTACTTAAAATTTGCCCAACACAATGGAAATCCTTACTATCCTCCCTCGGTGCTATAGATCCCTCTGACTCTAAGTTGATAACATTCGACAGAGAGAATGGAGAACCATGGATGCCATCAAGCATTGCCTTCCAAATCTCGGTATCCATTCATAATTTGGTCATGCACTGGTGTATCATGGATGAGGGGGCATTCACATGTGTAATGTCAACCTTAGTCTGGTAGAAGCTTGGATCCCCAATTCTGCAACCATCCTCTACCACTCTGTGGGCTTATGATGGACCCCCCACTAAAGCCCAAGGAATCCTCCCACACGTTCCCATCACATTAGCTGGGAAAATAGTATTGATTGACATAGAGGTTGTCAATGCTTAGTTGGACTATAACCTTCTCCTCGGAAGAAGTTATATGTACTCCATGAAAGCCGCAGCATCAACTAATTTTCATCTCATGATGTTCCCTCACGATGGGAAAATCATGATGGTTGACCAACTAACTTATCACGATCCACAAGGGTTAACGACACAATCCAATGTTATCCCTATGATCAATACCATTGATCCACAAGGGATAACCGCACCCACCAATGTTACTCCTGTGGCCAACACCATGGTTGATAACGTACCAGCCTCCCCATTATTGAATGTCGGCCCTGGGTTGTTTGTGATACCACCATGAGGAATTCCTTCCCCTTAACGTTAGCTCCACCAACACAAGATGAGAATTCAGATTTGTGCATGCTCTCATCCAGCACTGCTACACCCAAACATCAAGCGTAGCCGTAGCCCCAACCGCAACCACAACATCATCTGCAGCCCCAACATCATCAGTAGCCACAACATCATCCACAGCCGCAACATTATGCGTAGCTAAAAACAAAACCCCATCCTCACATACAACCATTAGGGAGTTATTTGGGCTCCTCGCTAGTCCACACAATTCCGTTCCTATTAACCTCTCCTGGTGTCAAGAGTAAGCTAGTAATGGCTACCTTAAACTTACGCAATTTCACATTGGGGATTCCCGTGTGGTACCTCGATCCATCAACCCAACAACCGATGCCTTAGGCAGTCTTAAACCCCTGAAACCTATTGCATTTGAATCCCATCCTCCACCTGGCCCGCAAAAACCAACCACCACACCCGCACCCACACCGCCCGACCCCAAAAGGGCCAAGAGAAAAAATGTGAAAGCTACTGCTGAACCTCGACAGATCCTGCGTTGTGCCATCTATGAAGTACAGGGCCATGCAACTCAAAAATTCTCTGAGATTCCCATAATCCATGCACATTTGGATGCCATGGATACAATGGAAAACATCCCCGTGGTTGAACTCATAAGCAGGCCAATAGTGAGAAACAAGTCATTGAGAACAAACCATGCTTACGCCCTTTTCGGATTGTATGGAAATGATTCTCACCACTGCCAGGAATTGTCTGAGTTTTGAACGGCTCTAGCCAACCTTCAACAACATACCCTTGAATCTGAGATCACTCTGATCGAAGAATTCCATCCCCCACCTCCTTCTTTAGACACCATGGCCATTTACATGATGTCTAGTTCCACAGACCCTCTTATATCCACCATTACCAACGATCCATCACACCTGTCTCTTCATTTCTTCTGCAATGATGAGGAGATACATGAAGCCTTAACTGCCCCAGAATATCCATGGGACAACATCCACCGTCGCTTGTTCTTCCTTCCCAAATAACTTGTGTCATAGTCTGACCATTTTTCCGTGGAAACAAAAGATTTCATTTATGGGAAAGTCGAATAATTCAAGAATCCCATCCTGGCACCTGATTCCTTCAAAGAAGGGAACATGGCCAACATTTCACCAACCATGAAAATCAACATCTCAACCGATCCTAAGGTTGTTGAGGAAATCATGATGGGGGCATCTTTCTCCTCGGAAGAAGTCGCTTCCTACAAAGTGCTCTTCCAAGAATTCCGTGACAACTTTGCATGGTCCTACACTGAAACTCCTGGTTTGGATCCATCCATTATTGAAAACCACATCGACACATGACTCGATGTGGCCCCCGTATGCCAAAATCAATGGCCCATCCATCCCTCCAAAGTTGCTGTGGTCAAAGATGAAATTGAGAAGCTACGTATAGCCGGCTTCATTTACCCCATTGCTTACACCACCTGGGTTTCAAATCTTGTTCCCATGAATAAAAAATAGGGTACCATCCACATTTGAACAGACTTCTGTGATATGAATTGGGCATGTCCCAAAGACAACTTCCCAACACCCTTCATCGATCATATTATTGATGTGTGCGTCGAGCATGAGGTCTTTTCCTTCGTGGATGTCTTTTCCGGTTATAACCAAATTCAGATCTGAAAAGAAGATTGTTACAAGACTGCATTCACAACCTCACGGGGCAGATTTGCATATCGAGTAATTCCCTTTGGTCTAAAGAATGTTGGAGCCACCTTCCAGTGTGCCATGACACAATGTTTCTACGACCTCATCCACATCATGTTGGTCTATCTTGACAACCTCATTGCGCAGTCACCGAAGCAAGCACAACACATGGACGACTTGCGGAAAGCCTTCCTACGATGTTGCAAGTACAAAATCCACTTGAACCCTTTCAAATGTGTTTTGTGTCCCAATGGGCCGCCTCCTAGGGTTCATCGTGTCACATAATGGAATGACCGCTGATCCCCTAGAATCCCAAACCATTTTCCCTCTAATGTCACCTCTTTAAGTGACGTGCAGTTCAACTTGTAATATAGTCTTTTCCTTTTTTGTTTTACACATTTTTTAAAGTGAGTCTTATGTATGGTTTCCTTCATTGCTCCAGATGGACCCTACCTTAGATTGATACATTGGATTTTTTGATGGAGCAAGTAGATGGTCTCCAAACCTCGCCTCAGTTGCATGGGTCATCTATTCCTTGTCGCATGTGTTGATCCATATCGATGGAATATGCATTGGCATTGCAACCAACAACTAGACTGAATATGATGGTGTTAATGGCCTGTTGGACACTGCTCTCCAGTTGGGCATCTTCCATGTCGATGTCTTCTTAGACTACCAGCTACTTGTATCCCAGTTGAACAACTAATACCGGGTACAGGACCCTTGCCTCTTTAGAAAATTCCTTCACACTAAATAGATGGTTAGAACATTTGAATCCATCACGTTCACACATGTTCCCATACCTCAATAGTGTAGTAGATCAAATGGCTAATGACATTCTAAATTGGCACATTCATCATCACATATAGGAAATATACAAACACAACATCATACATCATCATACATACACATGTAAAAATACATCACATAGGCATTTCATTTTATATCATCATAAAAAGACTCACATATAAAACCATAAAAGGTGCATCCACGTGCATAAAAAATATATAGATATATAAATCGCATGTCCAAAATATGTCCAGTACAAAACGAGAAGCCACATATGCTTTCTCAGCTGAATATACATAATGATGTAAAAATTCCTAAGTGCACCAACGCACTCTGGGAAGTCCCAATGGCTGCTAATCTGACCTAGAATCATCTTCATCATCTAGCTTAGTATCATCATCTTCCTCGTAGGACTCATTGTCCTCTACAGGAAGATCCCATTGCACCACCTGAAAAACATAATCGTAGGCCATGGTCATCCTCCTCATCACAGGCACACTATGAATGGTGGAAATCAGCTCATTGTCTAAATGCTTCCATCCTATGTCGAAGATCCCCTCATCAAGCCGCTCCAAGTGCAACAAAATAACCTCTGCCTCCTACCGTCTCCTACGAGAAGGACCCATAGGGACCATTGCCTCCGCAATCGTGACCACCTGCCTTTGATACTCGGGCGGAGGGAGAGGACCAATATATGCATACTCAAACAAATATGCCATCAGTATATGCATATAATCATACAACTATCAACTAGCTACACTACACTATATATAAAGAAGAGCACAAAAAACATCACACATACATACCAGCTGGTCCCCATGCCTAGCCTAGATGTTGGGGCATCTGAGGGTCCCCATGATAGTCCATTCCCGTATATGGATACTCCTCAATAACCACTAGAAGTTTCTGCCACTACTCTATTAGCTCCTCTGTAAAGAAGTGGCCCACTTTGCTACCGCCCTCTCACACCATCATCTGGCACCATCTATGCATCCGTGGCTGCCGCAGATCACTATCCCGCACTTCCTAATGCGATCGTACAGTAGGTACTTTCTCAAAAAAGAAAGCACATAAGAAAGAGCCAAAACAAAAGCCTCCCCTATATGCCCTTGCATGGTTCAGCTGACGCCGAACCTCCAGAAGGTACATCTGGGCCCATCCATAGTAAGTTCCCCTCATGGAACGCTCTACCATCTGCAGCTTCCCTCTAGATATCTTGTGGATCCCTGTGGAACCCAAGATACACAGCAGCATGGCCACAATAGCTCATGTCAACAATTCCTCAATGTCACACGTCAATATGTGTGAACCATGCGCATATGCAGTCGCATAATAGTGCCTATCACACAGCTCCTCTAATGTATCCCCATGAGACAGTATTGGTGCCAAGTCTCCAATAACTCCCAACATAGGGAGACCAGTAAAAAAATACACATCCAACAACATAATCTCAACACACTGCCCGTGTATCATGAAGGCCTCCTCCCTAATGTACCAAAATCTCACCAGAGTCCGCAGTAGTAGATGTAAGATCTTCATTAGGGGAATCCACATGAACTTTAGTAATCCACAATGGGCCAGTGCACCATGCACATTCCTGTCGCTCAATGCCTCCTCTCGGAGGTCTTTGCAATATCTCTCATGCCATTTAGTCTCAGGTATCCTGCACAAGCATAACACAACTGTCAGCCACAGCTTCTAGCAAAAATCTACCCAAGGACAAGGTCGCACCTGTCTATCCAAAAAGAGTGACCAGGTTGCTCAAAACAGCCTCACAGAAGTGACCAAGTCGCACTTTTCAGCCTCATAGGAGTGACCTTAGATTGCTCCTTTTTGCCCTATAGGAGCGACCTAGTTGCACCTCTTTGGGAAGAATGAGTGACCCAGTCGCTCCTTTACCCATGAAAAGTGTGACTTGGCTCATGGAGGCCCTAACAGGCTCATAGAGGACTCCCGGGTGAGCAAATCCAAAATGTAAACCACTGAAAAGGATATATTTTGCAAGAGCTCTTACTTGCAAGTCACGGATATCAAAACCGCCAACTGAAATGGGAGAAATCAACAAAAGAAATTCAGGGACCACCTCTCCAACTCAATAGTGAACAGTCACAATGACAGCTCACAAAGTGGCCCCCACCCATTTATAGGCCCCATTTAACTTATTTTCTTCCTTTTTGCATAAGAGGGCCATATGGAGTTCGTTTGAGACGATGTTTGCACCACTGGTTTCATAATTATGTCCTCTATCTTTTAATGAGACCATTGTCTCCTGTTTAACAAGTAATTTTTGGGGCTACTTCCCCAGAGTTACCTTGATTTATGTATGACATTGTAATGTAAGTGTCTCTGGACCTGTACTTGCATCCACTAGTGGAAAATGAGAGATTAGTGACTAGGAGACCACAATTTTTGGTCACCACAGTTTTTTTCAAGGGATAAATGACCACTTTTGGTCACGAGATACAAACCAACTTAAAACGACCAAGATAAATGACCAAATTTGGTCACGACATATCTAGACTAAAAATGACCACATAACAATTGGTCATTTATTTGGTTATTTTTAGTTGTCACTCCGGCGATGAAAAAAATTACAAATTTGACAATGAATTTTTACATTTTACTAAATTCTAACATATATTTACAAGTCCTTATATTATCAAAATTGAATTAATGCAACCCAACTATATGTTAATTTGGACATGACCTTGGCATATACAAAATCCCACTAAACCTTTAAACCCACTAAACCTTGGCATATAATGTTAATTATAAGGCTAATTTGCATGACCTTGACATATAATTATAGTTTTTATACGCTAATTTGGACACGATCTTGGTACCTTGGCTAATTAAATTGGTGGAATCCACGCCAGTTAAAGGATATTTTGCTATTTGGACCAGCGGTCGTTATAGAAAAAATTATATTATCTAGACCTTATAAGATCAACTCATATAATATGGGAGCGATAAACATTTTCATCGTCATATTATGCACTCAAAATGGACTCAATTCACATAATGAACTCAATCCTAGCATTAATATAACATACAAGACATTTGTGGATAACAAAAACATGTTGACCATGTTATGTCGACCATCGACTCCATAGACATTTTGTACTCATCTATGTATTGTTTATTAAAATAATATAAATATATAAACTCATTAAAGTTAATATATAAATTAGTTTACCATATAGAATTTTTATATTAAAAACCTATAAATATTACATACAAAATAAATTAATAGGAAACATTTTTTCTATAACACACACACACACACACACACACACACACACACACACACACACACACACACACATATATATACATATATAATAAAAAATACATTTAATACAAAATAGTATTATACCAATATAATAATAATAACAATATATTGTAAAAAACTATACAATATTGTAAAAAAACTATATCATACATCTAAACATAATATTTTTTATATTAAAAACCTATAAATATTAAATACAAAATAATTAATACAAAACATTTTTTCTAACACATAAATTTATATTAAAAACCTATAAATATTACATACAAAATAAATTAATACAAAACATTTTTTCTATAATATATATATAATAAAAAATACATTTAATACAAAACAGTATTATACCAATATAATAATAATAACAGTATATTGTAACAAACTATATTATACATCTAAACATAATACTGGAACTAACTCCATCGACAATATCGAACAAATTTGGTACTAAATACTCCCAAGTCGTTTCACTGGTTGAAACCCCAGACACCCTCAATTTTCTTCACGAAATCCTGGTTATTTAATCCGCAGAGGGTTTCGATCATCGAACCTAATGGTTTGGGTCCCAAAGGAATCCCTTGAAGCAGCTATCGCTGACAGCCATTGAGATTGGTTTGATCAGTCTTCAAAACATTTCTGGTACTCATCGAGCTTTAGAGGTTCTGTTTGATTAAAAACCCACCGAATTTAATAAAACCCTTATAATATGTTGAATATGAATGTACCCATGTATTTTTTGCACTATATATGAATTGGGAATGCTTTAAGATGCTTCAGGGTTTGTACATTAAGATAAGCTTTGGGGTCTATGTATTTCTTTATTTATATGTTTTTTGCATGTAGGTTCAGTGAATTAGCCCTTATGTGGCTGTAAAGTTTGCAGTAAATTTGTGGAATTGTTAAACTTGGCTCAAATCTATGCCCTCCAGATTGATTAATCTGTAAACTTTGAAAAATGAATAATTGGATCAATTTTTGAAACATAAATAAACATAGTAAGTCTAATGGTTGGTATCTGATCAAATTAGCCCTTAGGGCGAGTCATTTTTGGTGATGTAAAGGTCACTGCTTTATGGTCAAATTCTCTCTTAGTGCTTGTCAAATCTAGTGATAAGCTAAAGGATCTGTGGCCATACGAATATGTCGGGAATTAGAAATAGCTATTTGGGTGTGAGTTAATGTACTATTTTGATTGGCTAAATTTGACTGATAATATGCTGGATAATCTATGAACGAATGCATTAATGCCCCCTTGGACTGAGTTGGTCTATCAGGCTAGGGTTATAGAATCAAGTTCAATAGCTTATTTTAACTTGATGTTCTCTACAATCTGGATTCAATGTGATACATCCTCGATATAATCTAATTGGAGGAATGTTTCTGTCTAAATTTGCAATTAGACAGACTCCAATTTAGTAGAGTGGCAGATTTATTTATTTTGATTTTGATCTTGCTTAGCTCCGGATTCAATGTATCTCTATGTATATTAGGCACCCCTATTCCATACTATGGCTTTGCAGGTCTGCACTGACCAGTTACAGTTTTTCGATAATCTATGCTCATCCTTCACGATTTCATGGTGGTCCTAATGACATGAGGCTCTTCTCAAATCACCCTTCCTATAAGGATTCAACAATGCTGCTTGAAGAGGGTGGGGGTAGAACAGTCAAAACCCATTAGGGTGCCTTTGCCTTTGTGTGCGTTGAAGAGAGTTACCCTATGCAAAGTTGCAAACTCTTTTGGGAGTCGAAGTTCTCGTTCACCCAATTATTATGATATCTTGAAATCTGTATAGTTTGGATTCATTTCAAGAAATATTTCATCCTCATTTTATGTGCAGCCGTGATTCTTGTGCTCTTCTTTTTTCAAATGTTTCCAATTGCTTAGCTTATGTACTTTGTGAATCTGATGCAATTGCCGAAGGCTAGTACTTTCATAGATTTTGTTATCTTTCATGGAATTTTGTTGTCTAGGACAATTTTCTGGTTTGGTTGACCGGGTTGCATTTCACATGCAATTTGAGTGACTGAAAACCCTATCCTTGAAGCAAACAATGATTAGTTAAGCTCCCCTAACATGTAAATTTTGTTATGACCACTAGACTAGTGGTATGTAAATTTTGTAACAACGATTACATTATAGATTAATGGTGTCCAAATCCCCTTTGTTTCATATTATGTAAGGTGTGACCTCAACTCAAAAGATTTTGTATCTCTCAATGTGATGAAAAAATGATATTACCTTCTGTTTGGAAGCTAGATGCCACTTTCCAAAATTGGCATTCAAAATCACTCAACAATGCTACTTGGTATTTTCACAGTTTTGATAGCGAATGGATGGAATTTGGCTGATGCATATTATTGGATACTCATCACATTGTTGTCTTGTTAATGTCTTGTTATTGTAGCAGTTCATATATCACCTACTAGACTTCTGGTATTGCTTCTTACAGTTGGCATGGACACCACAACAAGCAGTGGCCTATGGCCGTTTACATCAATACAATATTACGCAGTCATTGAAAGTCCTCTTTCAAGTGAACCTCATTTGCAAATTATTCACCAACAACAATGACATTGCTATGGAAGTACAAGTCAGGGCGAATTTCCACTAGCAGCCAATCCCTCCATTGTTCTACATGTTCTTACAGAATGTAATCTGGATCCTCAAGATCTTGCCAGAATAGAGGCACGTTTTTGTGTTTATGGTTTTAGAATGGAAGAATGGTTTGCAAACTGTGAAGCTTGTTTAGATTCATTTTTGCAATATATTTTAATGATTGTAATGTTTACCTGGTTGAATTGTTTCGTCATTTTGTAGGATTCATCATGGTTCTTTAGACAACCAGCAAACTTTTCCCCTGACTTTAATCTATCTATATCTGAACTTGCAGCATTGGACATGTGTCAAAGGAGAGCTGTATTCAAGCCCATGACACAATCAGAGAGAGAAACTATGAAAGAAAGATGCGGAGGTTCTTGGAAGTTGGTATTGCGGTTCTTGGTAGCTGGGGAAACATGCTACAGGTGTGAAAATTCTCAAGCCATAGCTGGTCCTGGTCATAGTGTCATAGTAACAAAGTCTGGTGTAGTTTATACATTTGGTTCTAACAGTTCTGGACAGCTTGGCCATGGGACAACAGATGAAGAATGGCGCCCAAGACTGATCAGGTGTGCAATAAATGCCTGTGTGTTCTTTTATCTGGTATTTTTCCCAAGGTGTACTGTGCTTTTGCAGGGTTGAATCTCCTTTTAAATCGACATGGGTTGAGAATTGGGAGGTTACATCATTCATATGCAGGTCTCTTCAGGGGATTTGTATTATCCAGGCAACTACAGGAGCAGGGCGTACGGTGCTTATCAGTGATATAGGACAAGTTTATGCGTTTGGGAAAGACTCTTTTGGTGACTCAGAGTATGGGATTGAAGGCTCTAGGACTACCACTACTCCACAGTTGGTGGAGTCTTTGAAAGGAATTTTTGCAGTGTAAGCAGTCATTGGTAATTTCTTCATTGCTTTTCTTTCACAAAAGGGTAGAGTTTACACATTCTCTTGGGCTTCATATGCAATTCTTGGTCATCAAACTGATCTCCATGATCAGGAACCACATTTACTGAAAGGTGATCTGGAGAATGTTCCTGTGGTACAAATTGCAGCAAGCTATTGTTATTTGTTAGCTCTCAGCTATCAGACCAGTGGAATGTAAATTTTGTAACTTAAACATATTTTATGTTCCCATTGACTTTATGAAACTACTTGATGCCTGTGTTGCAAAACCCTCTTTGAATTTGAAAATAACATTACATGCATATATGTGAGTATCTGCAGGTCAGTATATTCTGTTGGCTGTGGCTTAGGTGGCAATCTCGGACATGGTTCTCGAACAGATGAAAAGTACCCCCAGATGATTGAACAATTTAAACATTTGAAGCTAGAGCCAATTGTGATAGCGGCTAGTGCATGGCATGCTGCTATTGTGGGAAAATATGGACGAGTATGTACATGGGGATGGGGTCGATATGGTTTCCTGGGTCACGGCAATGAAGAATGTGAAACTGTTCCCAAGGTTGTGGAATCACTTCTAGGGCTGAAGGTCGTTCATGTGACTAAAGGTGATTATACCACATTCGTTGTGGCTGAAAATGGGTATGTATATTCCTTTGGATGTGGGGAGTCATCAAGTCTTGGGCACCACTTGGCCACAGCAGCTGAAGGCCAGGTCTGTATGGTATGGCTTTTCACTTGTAAAATATCTACTGGTTTTTCAAACCAGTGCAAATTCTCTTGAAGTTTAATTCTACTAATGTTTTATTGATGCCAATGTTCAGGCTCAGAGACATGCAAACTTGCTAAGGCCAGAACTATATATTGTAAAAAAACTATATTATACATCTAAACATAATACTGTAACTAACTCCATCAACAATATTGAACAAATTTGGTACTAAATACTCCTACATTATGGAATAACCATGTTGATTAATTCTTCGACCTTCGAATGAGAAAGTGATTAATAAAAATGGACCTTGCACACGCTGAACTAGCCAGGTAGCGCCAATGATTAATGATGGGCATATTTTGCAGCCCTGCACCAGTTCAAGCACCCCAGCAAATCAATATTCAGTCCCAAATATTTCCCTTTGGTAGGAGAAAGTGGTTCTTTGGTTGTGAGAGGATGAATTAGGTCTGAGAGGCATCTTTGGGCATCTATTAGGTCATGCAGATTGAAATTGAGACACCGGTTGAGGGGTTTGAAAAATTGGCTATATATTTTCAATTGCTACCATGGATAGAAGGGTATTGGAGCAAACTTGGAGGATTTGAAGAGGCATGCATAGAATTCTGGAGCATTGGAGTTGAATTTGCATTCGAAATCCCACTCACATGTTAGTAAATTCCATTCTTTTTAATAAACTTTAAATACAAGGTTTCTCTGGTTTGTTTTTTTCCTATGAAAAAAAAATGACGGTCCACATTATGGAGTACACCTGTTATTACATGGTTTCTCTGGTTCCTCATAGGTTTTTTCACTGTTTTAGAAGGCCCTTCTCCAGATCTATTTCCACACACATTCTAGCATAGGAATAGTTACCTCCTTTTGTCTTAGCTCAGTGAATAAAATGATCCTGCTTGTTTCTAATGTCTTTGAGCAAAGGATCTTGATAGTGATAAGCTAAAGGATCTTTGGCCATACGAATATGTCAGGAATTAGAAATAGCTAGTTGGGTATGAGTTAATGTACTGTTTTGATTGGCTAAATTTGACGGATAATATGCCGGATAATCTATGAACGAATGCATTAATGTCCCCTTGGACTGAATTGGTCTATCAGGCCAGGGTTATAGAATCAAGTTCAATAGCTTATTTTAACTTGATGATCTCTGCAATCTAGATTTGATGTGAAACATCCTTGATATAATCTAATTGGAGGAATGTTTCTGTCTAAATTTGCAATTAGACAGACTCCAATTTAGCAGAGTGGCAGATTTATTTATTTTGATTTTGATCTTGCTCAGCTCCAGATTCAATGTAGCTCTATGTATATTAGGCACCCCTATTCCATACTATGGCTTTGCAGGTCTGCACTGACCAGTTACAGTTTTTTGATAATCTATCCTCATCCTTCACGATTTCATGGTGGTCCTAATGACATGAGGCTCTTCTCAAATCACCCTTCCTATAAGGATTCAACAATGCTGCTTGAAGAGGGTGAGGGCAGAATAGTTAAAACCCATTAGGGTGCCTTTTCCTTTGTGTGCGTTGAAGAGAGTTACCCTGTGGAAAGTTGCAAACTCTTTTGGGAGTCGAAGTTCCCGTTCACCCAGTTATTATGATATCTTTAAATCTATATAGTTTGGATTCATTTCAAGAAATATTTCATCCTCATTTTATGTGCAGCCGTGATTCTTGTGCTCTTCTTTTTTCAAATGTTTCCATTTGCTTAGCTTATGTACTTTGTGAATTTGATGCAATTGCCGAAGGCTGGTACTTTCATAGATTTTGTTATCTTTCGTGGAATTTTGTTGTCTAGGACAATTTTCTAGTTTGGTAGACCGGGTTGCATTTCACATGCAATTTGAGTGACTGAAAACCCTATCCTTGAAGCAAACAATGATTAGTTAAGCTCCCCTAACATGTAAATTTTGTTACGACCACTAGACTAGTGGTATGTAAATTTTGTAACAATGATTACATTATAGATTAATGGCGTCCAAACCCCCTTTGTTTCATATTATGTAAGGTGTGACCTCAACTAAAAAGATTTTGTATCTCTCAATGCAATGCAAAAATGAAGTTACCTTTTTTTTGGAAGCTAGATGCCACTTTCCAAAATTGGGATTCAAAATCACTCAACAATGTTGCTTGGTATTTTCATAGTTTTGATAGCGAATGGATGGAATTTGGCTGATGCATATTATTGGATACTCATCACATTGTTGTCTTGCTAATGTCTTGTTATTGTATCAGTTCATATATCACCTACTAGGATTCTGGTATTGTTGCTTGTAGTTGGCATGGACACCACAACAAGCAGTGGCCTATGGCCGTCTACATCAATACAATATTACGCAGTTAATGAAATTCCTCTTTCAAGTGAACCTCATTTGCAAATTATTCACCAACAGCAACGACATTTCTATGGAAGTACAAGTTAGGGCAAATTTCCACTAGCAGCCAATCCCTCCATTGTTCTACATGTGCTTAGGGAATGTAATCTGGATCCTCAAGATCTTGCCAGACTAGAGACAAGTTTTTGTTTTTATGGTTTCAGAATGGCAGAATGGATTGCAAAATGTCAAGCTTGTTTAGCTTCATTTTTGCAATATATTTTAATGATTGTAATGTTTACCTGGTTGAATTGTTTCGTCATTTTGCAGGCTTCATCACGGTTCTTTAGACAACCGGTAAAATTTTCCCCTGAATTTAATCTATCTATATCTGAACTTGCAGCATAGGACATGTGTCAAGTAGAGCTGTATTCAAGCCCATGACACAATCAGAGAGAGAAACTTTGAAAGAAAGATGCGGAGGTTCTTGGAAGTTGGTATTGTGGTTCTTGGTAGCTGGGGAAACATGCTACAGGTGTGAAAAGTCTCAAACCATAGCTGGTCCTGGTCATAGTGTCGTAGTAACGAAGTCTAGTGCAGTTTATACATTTGGTTCTAATAGTTCTGGACAGCTTGGCCATGGGACAACAAATGAAGAATGACACCCAAGACTGATCAGGTGTGCAATAAATGCCTGTGTGTTCTTTTGTCTGGTATTTTTTCCAAGGTGTACTCTGCTTTTGCAGTGTTGAATCTCCTTTTAAATCAAAATGGGTTGAGAATTGGGAGGTTACATCATTCATATGCAGGCCTCTTCAGGGGATTCGTATTATCTAGGCAATTGCAGGAGCAGGGCGTACGATGCTTATCAGTGATATAGGACAAGTTTATGCGTTTGGGAAATACTCTTTTGGTGACTCAGAGTATGGGATTGAAGGCTCTAGGACTGCCACTACTCCACAGCTGGTGGAGTCTTTGAAAGGAATTTTTGTAGTGCAAGCATTCATTGGTAAGTTCTTCACTGCTGTTCTTTCATGAGAGGGTAGAGTTTACACATTCTCTTGGGCTTCAGATGCAATTCCTGGTCATCAAACTAATCTCCATGATTAGGAACCACATTTACTGAAAGGTGATCTGGAGAATGTTCCTGTGGTATAAATTACAGTAGGCTATTGTTATTTGTTAGCTCTGAGCTATCAGCCCAGTGGAATGTAAATTTTGTAACTTAAACATATTTTATGTTCCCATTGAATTTATGAAACTACTTGATGCCTGTGTTGCAGAACCCTCTTTGAATTTGAAAATAACATTACATGCATATATGTGGGTATCTACAGGTTAGTATATTCTGTTGGTTGTGGCTTAGGTGGCAAGCTCGGACATGGTTCTCAAACAGATGAAAAGTACCCCCGGATGATTGAACAATTTAAACATTTGAAGCTAGAGCCAATTGTGATAGCGGCTGGTGCATGGCATGTTGCTGTTGTGGGAAAAGATGGACGAGTATGTACATGGGGATGGGGTTGATATGGTTTCCTGGGTCATGGAAATGAAGAATGTGAAACTATTCCCAAGGTTGTGGTATCACTTCTAGGGCTGAAGGCCGTTCATGTGACTAAAGGTGATTATACCACATTCGTTGTGGCTGAAAATGGGGATGTCTGTTCCTTTGGATGTGGGGAGTCATCAAGTCTTGGGAACCACTTGGCCGCAGTAGCTGAAGGCCAGGTCTATATGGTATGGCTTTTCACTTGTAAAATATCTACTGGTTTTTCAAACCAGTGCAACTTCTCTTGAATTTTAATTCTACTAATGTTTTATTGATGCCAATGTTCAGGCTCAGAGACATGCAAAATTGCTAAGGCCAGAACTATATATTGTAAAAAAACTATATTATACAACTAAACATAATACTGTAACTAACTCCATCGACAATATCGAACAAATTTGGTACTAAATACTCCTACATTATGGAATAACCATGCCGATTAATTCTTCGACCTTCGAATGGGAAAGTGATTAATAACAATGGACCTTGCACACGCTGAACTAGCTAGGTAGCGCCAATGATTAATGATGGGCATATTTTGCAACCCTGCACCAATTCAAGCACCTCGGCAAATCGATATTCAGTCCCAAATATTTCCCTTTGGTAGGAGCAAGTGGTTTGTTGGTTGTGAGAGGATGAATCAGGTCTAAGAGGCATCTTTGGGCATCTATTAGGCCATGCAGATTGAAATTGAGGCACCGGTTGAGGGGTTTGAAAAATTGGCTATATATTTTCAATTGCTGCCATGGATAGAAGGGTATTGGAGCAAACTTGGAGGATTTGAAGAGGCATGCATAGAATTCTGGAGCATTGGAGTTGAATTTGCAGTCGAAATCCCATTCACAGGTTAGTAAATTCCATTCTTTTTAATAAACTTTAAATACAAGGTTTCTCTGGTTTATTTTTTTCCTATGAAAAAAAAATGACCGTCCAAATTATGGAGTACACCCGTTATTACATGGTTTCTTTGGTTCCTCATAGGTTTTTTCACTATTTTAGAAGGCCCTTCTCTAGATCTATTTCCACACACATTCTAGCATAGGAATAGTTACCTCCTTTTGTCTTAGCTCAGTCAATAAAATGATCCTGCTTGTTTCTAACTCAAATGTGCAAAAAAATGACCAAAAATCTGCAAACCCTTCAAGGATTTTGGTCATGATCCTATCTCAAACGTCTTTTATTTGGTCAAGGTCCTCCTTCAAAGCTGCATGTTTGAGATAGGATCATGACCAAAAACAAGTGGCCTTGAAGGAGGACCTTGAGGCTGGTTTAGGGTTTAGGAGGAATTTTTAATAGTCAATGGTTTGTAAGGAGTTTTATCAGATGGCATTTCTTGTGAACTTTTGCATGATATGTTTGTGAGGAAGTCAGATAGTCCCTGAATTTGAGTTCCTTCAAATCAGTTTTATGGGGTTGGCTTTTGAATCCTTCTTTGAATATTGAAATTGGCACAAGGTATATACTTGGTTTAATTTCAATGTACTATTAGCTGTTTCCTTTTGACAAGGAAAAATACGAAGTCCTTGTTTCTTTTGAAAAGGTAGAATTGCTAAGTCTTAAGATTTTATCAAGACCTATTATTTGTGGCTATTACAGAGATAACCCAAAGCTACCATTTTCAGCCATCGAAACATCTCTCAGAATATTTGTAATTGTCCTTCTTGTGGGACATATTTTGTTTGCAGCTGTAAATCGTATTAAAAAAGCTGAAGAGGATTGTAGGGAAATGGAAGAACTTAAGAGACGTGCTAAAGCTGTTGATGTTACAAAGTCACAGGTACTCTATTTTTTCAATGAATAGTTAAGTTTGAAAATCTTGTCGACAAATCATATTGTATTGTATTATCCTCGTTTCATTGTTAATTTTCTTGTTTTGTGGTCAGTTGTTTTTAGTTTTATGGGTGTGTTCTTTATTTTATTCATTTGGTAAGAAAGGTCCTAACCTTAGAGGAGAGCCCAAGATTTCCTTGAAGTTTTATTATTTGTCTGACATGTCAACTCATTTACTGTCGTATTGATCATGCTATATATGGTTTAGACAAGTTGCTAAAAGAAAACTAATTTTCTATTAGTGCTAGGTTTTGTGTCTAGTGATAGTTTCGCAGATTCTATCCAGACTCTAATTATACTCAGTGTTGCACTACTTTGTTCATAGTTTAAAATCTTTAACCCTTGATGCAGTTATACATGCACCAACACCCAACCTGTGCAACACAGGGTATAGTGCTTCTTTCATTTCATATCTAACAAAGATGTAGTCAAGAATTAACCCAATTCAGGATTCTATTTGTTAATCAATTCATGTTAGATCAAAATTAATTTTCTTGGTACTTTAAGTAAACAAGTAATTGTGATAAAATTTACAGTCATTAATTGATATAAATTAATAAATTACAAAGGAAAAGGTAATTTAATTTGTTTTCAGTAATATTGATGCATTCCTTACAGTTTGGCTGACACCCTTCTCCTATAGTAAGGGAACATGAGCTAAAGGTGGTATGTAGCTTATTTAACATTAAAAGTTAAATTGAAAAAAATCAAATTATAAGAAAATTCTGTGTCAAAAAAAATCATAGATCCATCTAACTCCATGCTAAGCAATGATGATTCAGGGTTAAGATAGATATATGGAGATTTAATTAAGTTCAAATTATCTACTTGAAGTTTACAGTAGCACCCTGCCTACATCCTCAAGGAACTCTCGGATCAGTGTGACCCCCAAGATTTGAACTCTTTTCCTATCTGTGGATTTTTTATTATCAGATATCAAAGATTGGGGGCTTAGACATACATACCTATATGCTTGTTATGCACCCATTTGTTCACTAAGGCATAGGAGGTCTGCACCAACACGTACTCACTAAGGCATAGGAGGTATGCACCCATTTTTTCACTAAGGCATTGGATTTGAGACTTTCTTAAATCATTCATTAGTTTCCATAGTTGACATGTCATTCATTAACCACATGACATATAGGGGTGAACTCCTTCACAGATTGCACTATGTATACAGGTTTCTACCTGTGCAGTCGAGCATAATTGTTTTGTGGATTCGTTGATTATATTTCCTATTGAAATCCATTTCCTGGTTTAGAGATGAGTTTTACTTTTCTTAGGTACTAAATAGTTGCAGATTTAGCCATTCAAGTTTAATTTTAACCAATTCTTAAATTGAATTTGTTAGATTAGATTTTCCTATTTTGCACATGATCTTGGTTATTGTTGTTAGCTGTTGAACAAGATAAATAATTTGCTTCATTGTTTTTCTAATTACAGTTCATTATTTTTCTATTTTATAAGTGATATTTTTTTATTGGATTTTGTAGGAGTGAGCTTAACTTATAAGTGGGCCATTGAGTATGAAGAGCCTGCTACTGAGGATTTGTCATTCATGAAGACCCTGATGTTGAGGCTTTCAAGTTTTTAAGTGTGGTTTTGAAGCTGCTGACGTGGGATCTAAGTATGTGTTATACCGGATTTCACCACACTAGGTGAATCACACATTGTATGGCCTTCCCCTGTCCCGCTGCAGACTCATTAGCCCCTATGGACTATAGTTTCGATACTCTCAATTCTCTATTATGCTTTCAATGTCTCAAGGGTTCCTTATATAGCTTTTCAAAGGGATATTGAAAGGTTGAATCCGTGCGATCTCAAGGCATATGGAAGGCCAGGAGTCATATGAGTCGGATCCAAGTCAAGGAACGCTCCAAAGGATTTTGGATTATGTACACATCTCGATGTACGCAACTATAGAGGGAATATCCGTGTATGTACACGCTTATCGGGGAAAAGGCCGCGTATATCATTTTTCTAATGTTTTTAGGGATGGTCAATGATACATCAAAAGACAAAAAGTGGTCCATAGGGGCTAATGAGTCTGCAGCGGGACAGGGGAAGGCCATACAATGTGTGATTCACCTAGTGTGGTGAAATCCACTATAACGTTATGGTTTTGAAGCTGTTGATGTGGGATATAAGGTATGGTTTTGCAACCAAATGCAAGTATGATGGTTTATCCATTGTAATATTTTGAAAAGTGATGATTTTTCTGTAAAGTTATATGGAAATTAATATGTGTTTTTGAGAAAACTCATATTTATTGTAATACTTTTGACATCTCATATAATATAATTTGTGGTTTAAAAATTATATATATGGTTTTACTTTATATTATGTACCAATGTTGTAATTATTAACTAATTAATGTGACATTGCATGATTTACATGTGTATTAGATATTATTTACAAGTGTTGTAATTAATTATGATGTGACATTGCATAATTCGCATGTGTATTAGATGAGAATAAACGTATGATTCTTTTTTTTAATTTAAACGTAATATCATATTAAAAATTTATATTGATTAATAATGGACACCATTAAAACTACTAAAATATAATGACCATACATAAAGCGACTAAAAATGACTAAATTAGTGACCAGTAAATGAGATTAGTGACCAAAATTCGCAAATAAAATGACCAATAATTGAGAGATATGCAGCCAAACAATGAGATATAAATGACCAGAAAAATGACGAAAATTCACATATCAATGACCAAAAATCAGTTTTGGTGGCTAATTTATGGTCATTTATTACGTGACCAAATTTGGTCATATTCTAGCTTGTCATGTGGTCATTAATTTGGTCACAAATGTGGTCATATATTTGGTCATTGATTCAAATATATGACCAAATTAATGACCAAATATATGACCAAATTAATGACCAACCGACAAGCTATAAATGACCAAAATAAAAATGACCAATTTTGGTCAAATCATAAATTGACCCAACTTAGCCACCAGCGATCGCTAAACCAAAAGTGGTCATTGATATGCGGATTTTGGTCATTTTTTTGGTCACTAATATCTCATTTTCCACTAGTGAGCACACTTACCTACCACAACTCATGTGGGATTCCGTACCACCTCCTTGGAAGGCACATCATTTTATTTCAGCATATAACTGTCAAATTCGTCCACCGCAACTCATGCAGATTTCCAAACCACCACCTGGAGGGCGGATCATTTATTTTACATACATCTAGCATATAACTACTTCCATACTTGCACTCACATGATATGTAGTCTAGTCCATCCACCACAACTCACACAAGAGTCTCCTAACCTCTGTTCGAGAGCCACTTTGGTTTGCATGCCTCTACTGCACCGACTCGCGTGACTCTGTCGTGATCTATCCCATGTAGGTATTAGTATGTTCAAGAGCCACATGCTCCATCCATACTACATGGATTACCTTTGGACCACTGTCCATTGTCCTGACATGGGGGAACCATCAGTTCCTCCTCAATCGATTGACCATACCAAAGTTTTCATTAATCTCTTTTCTGACTCCTAAAAGAATGAAAAGATTGCCAAGTGTAGCTGCTTCCTTTCCCGCTCGTTAAAGTATAGGAAATGGCATCTACATTGTCTTGTTTATCTCCTTTTGCAGAATGTGTAGACTACCATATGAAAAAGACCGCCTTGGCACATTCAAGCCAAGACCATTCCCCTCTGCATCCTTTTATTCTTTCTCAGGAAGAGGGGTTGAACTCTACGAAAAAGATCACCATGGGTTGTCATTAAGTTCTTTTCTAGCCTTTTCAGCAAGAAATTATTGCCGAACAAACTTGGTTTCATTCATCCTCGTAAAATTATTTGAATGACCATCCAGTCAATACAGGTTTAACCTTTTTCGACTTGATTAGACTACCAACGGTAAAGAAGTCTCTCATCCCCTCAAGGATGGGCGATCTCTCCTATCTATAATTTTATCCTTTTTTGGGCATAGTATACTACCAACGAAAAAGAGCCTCTAGTGGAGTCTTCTTCATGCTTTCAAACCCTTTAAAATTTAAAGCACCATGGAGCATTCATTTTCTTCAGCTCACTAAAAATCCATGAGATCATACCACAATGGTGTCTTTAGACACCACCCCATATATAATGGTGGTAACATTCCCACTTTGGGTTGCCTTTGTTCAGAATACTCTGTGATCTGTCTTCCTTGGATCCCTTCAATACCAAAAGTGTCTACCGCCGCCAAGTATTTCCCATCTATAGTTACATTCCCGATATTATAGCTATGATCCCTTTACCATGAGTTAGTTTCATTTGTTGCCTAATATTCCCTGTTTTCATACTCTGAACAAAGGAAATTTGAGTCCCTCGTGATTCCATGCCCCTATTCAACTCCTCCCCCACCCCATTCAGTGGCCCAGTCCTCAAATTGTCTCACATCTTTCGGTTATCTCCCTCGTGCTTACGACCAAGGAAAGACCATTTCCTTGGCCAATTGTAGGTCTCCCTCTGTCGATGACAACACACATATTCCATAGGATAGACCCAGAGGTCCTTGTATCCTAGTTTCATTGACCTCATTGATGAGTTCCTTGGACCACTTGATAGGAGTCCTTAGTGCTTGTAGGGATGGTTGTTTCTCACGTGCTCGACTCTAGCTACATCATCGCACCATTGAGATTTGTACAGGGTATTGGTCCGTACAGTATCTGGTCGAAGACCTCGGATGTCAACTGACTCTAACACATTGATGAGTCTATTTGAGGGACCCCAATAGGTTCATGTCCCTTGTGATTTCCGGGTTGCGTTGAAGACAGTGTTCAGAAGCCCCAGCAATGCTTCTATATAGATTTATGATTGATGCAGCATATTTGTACCACAAAGAATCTGACTCTTAGTCAGTAAGTACCTACAGCTATGTACCATTCCATATCCAATAGGCCATCAGTCATGAAGATATAGCATTCCATGAGAATGACATGGGTCCAATGTAGCAGTTCTTCATATCAGTATTGTATTCATCCTCTCATTGAGGAAACCACTATGTATCATTAGTTGTACATGATCAACTTGCATTGTAGAGATTAGATCACATTATTATTTTGACATCGTTACGAGCATGGGGATGCCCACCTCGTCCATATACATGTCACACATTATTTGTATTTCACCCATTGAAGGGAACCATATTAATACAAAAACCAAAAGCCACCATGCCCTAACCCAGGAAGCACCACCTCTCCCCAAAAATTCCTATGATGTTCATTGACCATACGATGAGCTCCTACCCTCACACATCAGGGGGCAATCTGTTAACCCAAAAAATCCCTCATTTGACCCCCACACCCTTGCAAAGGCTTAAAAACATTAAAAGGGCTTAAAAACCGCTAAAAAGAGCTAAAATAGCTCTCATAGGGGCTAAAACCTCCAAAAAGGGGATAAAACCCCTCAAAGGAGCTTAAAATCCCCAAAGGAGCTAAGAATTCGGCAAAAGGGGCTTAAAGACCAAAAAAAGGGCTAAAGCCCTGACCAAAGGGCTTAAAAACCCTAAATCTCTAGAAAAAACTATAAATAGAGGGGTGGGGGTAACTCTCAAAACACTCCTTCTCTCCCTATCATTATGTTTCCCGTGTGAGTGCCTTGAGACCCTTTTCCTCTCAAGTCATTCACCCTCCCTCTCCTCCATTGCTCCACAAGCCAAGTCTCCATCCCATAGAGAGAGGTGCTCCCAAATCTAGAGCACGGTGGCCCATTTCCACAAAGAAGGTATAACCATTTGAATCTGTTGATAGCTTATATTTTTAAATTATTTTGTTTGCAGTTTTATTTGCTAATGGTTTGCTGCAGGTTCTCCTCGGATTTCCTATGGCCATATCTTGTTTTCTAACCTCTTCCTACAGGGTTTTCATAGCTTAGCTCTAACATTTCTTTGCAAGTTTCATTCCAACATACATGAACCCTACCCTTCCGTCCTATAGACGGAAGGTAGTCATTCCTTCTTGTAGCTAGGGCGAAAGCCCTACTACACTAATGATATTACAAAATTTGTCCTCTTAGAATATGACTTCAATCAAACCCAAAAGCACAACCCATTACATTTTTATAGGCTCTATTGGTATACTTTACATCCCGTTCCCACTACTGAAAAGTGGAAAAACTTTTTAACTAAGTCACCAACTTTTCCATCGAGCTTTGTCAATACAATTACTTTTCCCCCAAATTGTGTCGAAAATTTCGGAGCTGATCAATTCAAATCTCGCTCCATCGCAACCCTATTCACATTGATTCTAGTTCCAAATATCAAATACTAAAATTAACCAAACTTTCATAGGGACAACATGCCCCTAACACTCACGTCTGGATCATCCTGATTGACTTATGATGGAAACTGCTGGCATGTTCAACTTAGCTCAAAAAACTTGAAATATATTCAACACTTCCTTGGCCTGTAATTGGACATCCACTTTAACCTTAGCCACCGCTTCTAAAACTTTAGAACTGATATGCTGTTAACAATAAAATTAACACCCTTAAGAGTGAAGGTCTGAAAACATATTTCTATTTCGCTTGCAACATGAAGATCAAAGTTTTGGAACATTTGAGGGATTTAATCTCTCATTTAACCACTTCTTCCATGAAGGAATAAATGTTCTTCTAGCAGCCAATTCCATGACAACTTAAGGGCCAAAACCCATTTCCTATTACTCAGACAATGGAAAAAATGCCTAACATGGGTATTAATTGTCCTGGAAATACCGAAAATCAAGTTTGATGCCTAAAAACTAGTTGAAGTGGGGTTTTTGAAGAGAATAGTAAAATATATTAATCGCACAGTCATGGTTAAGTGATTGGGTGTATAGACCCCAATGCTATATAAGGAAGGAATATGAGGTGAATTTGAGGGAGATAAAATTGAGAGTAAAGGCATGGTGGAGGAATTGAAGGCTAGAAATGGATTTTCTAGTACACATATTTTTGGGAATCAAAGGAATGGATGGTAGAGGAGTAGGTCTAGGATATGGATAAGGAAGGCACTTTCAAGGGTTGTAATTATTTCTCCATGTTAATATATTATGAATCAATTCAATTTTCTTCCCAATTCTTGTTAAATATTTTCCCTTCAAGTTTTATGTTGATGTAGAATTGGTAGGAAATTAGATCTAACCTATGTTTATTGAATATGGTTTGGTAGGATAGTAGGAAGGGTTTTGTGGTGACATTTGCAGGTGTGAAGGATATTCAAGGAGATGAAAGGACAACCATTAAACTTCAATGGTACATGAGGTTCTATCCTCCCTTCCTCCCCTTCTAAAGCTCCATGAAAGAAGGTTTAAGATATTAGGATTATTGTGATAATTGATATGTTTTCTATCAATTGGGCTTCACCCACCCGATATAAATACGAGAGTAGGATATAGATTCAGTTGTAGAATACTCCACTAACAGATTGGTAACTCCGCTGGGGACT
The DNA here is from genome assembly GCA_001517045.1 of Pseudotsuga menziesii. Taxonomy (NCBI): domain Eukaryota; kingdom Viridiplantae; phylum Streptophyta; class Pinopsida; order Pinales; family Pinaceae; genus Pseudotsuga; species Pseudotsuga menziesii. Next base: position 219,470 of record LPNX010029583.1, read on the forward strand.
TGGGGTTTTAATTATTGATTCCTTGTCTTGTTTAGTTTTTCCCCATTTTGGGTGTTTATTTCCTTTAAATACTTTTATGCATGCTTTATATTTGTATCTAAAGGATTTATTTCTGTTTTGGAGACCAAAATTGACCTGATTTCAACCTTAGATTTTCATTTTCCAAGAAATTTGGGCCCATATCTTGATTTTTCCTCTTTTGAGCTTGGTACCACCATTTTATAGTCTAAAAAAAGCATTATCCCCCCAAAAAATCCATTTTTGACTTACCAAAGTGTGTTGGCACCTCTCTATGCATCAATACATTAGTGTGTCACCCATAGTGAGGTAGAGTCACGGGTTCTTGATGTTTTGAGCATAAAATCCTCATTTCTTGTCCGTTTTTGAGTGATTTTTTTATATGGAAATATTAGGAATCCCTATAATTTATTTTAGAGAAAAATTTAATCTATTTTTATCAATATTTTAGGATTTATTAATAATTTAAATATTTGTGTGCTTACTAGCTTGAAAATTGTCAAAAAGTTGTCAAAAAACTAGGAATTGCAAATCATTGTTTTAGGCCTATATTTAGGGATGATTTTGAACTTTGCAGACTTGTAAATTATGGTATATAACTACTAGGACCTATAAGTATCACATTTTAAGAATTTAGGATCAATTTCACTTGAATTTGTAAGTCTTAGAAACCTCCTTAAAAATCTAGGAAAATCACTTTAATTAGTATTTTTTTGAGTTTTTTTTTCAAGTTTTTCTTTAAAAGATTACTCAGATATCAATGTTTAGGACATATTTACCATTTATATCCTTTATTTAACTATTAATGTCTGAAATTTTGTTTGATTTGGTCACTTTAATCACTTGTTTGCATAAGAAAATTGTCGAAAAATTGAAGAACATGACACATTGTTTTGATTTATGAACCTTCAGGCCATGAATTTTGAGTTGCATGAACTTTATGACCTGACACATAACATGAAATCACAACTAATACACATTAAATAACATCAATCAAAATAAATTCACATATTTTTTCAAAAATTTGGACCTCCCACTTGAGATAAATTCATAAATATTTCCTCCAGAACATAAGAAAATGGCGTGAACAAGTAAATGTTTCTTTTGGATAGATTAATTTGAAATTCTTGAAGCACAATTAGAGGAGTTTGTTTGTCATTCTCAAATTTCTTGTGATATATTGTGATTTGAGCCTTACGTATCCTCATCACTCGCACCTTCAGGCGATCTTGTGAAAGAGAAATATGGATCTCAAGTGCAATAGTCTAGTATTATTTTTTAGTATAATTTTGAGCCCCACATATCCTCTTCACTGGCACTTTTGGGTGGTCCCGTGAACAAGAAACATGGTTCTCAAGCATTATAGGAATATTTTGAAGTTTTGAAGCATATTATAGAGCTATGAGTATCCTATTCACTTGCACTTTCGGGTGGTCTCGTGAAAGAGAAAGTGGATCTCAAGTGTAAATGCTTGTCATTTTTAAAATTTGGAAAGATATATAGAATTTTGCATTGATTTTCAAATCATCAATTTGTAACATTAAATTCAACATTTAGAAGGAAAACATTATGGAATTGAAAAATCAAAATTGAATCACAATCCTACATTTAAACATTAGTTTGAGAGACTTATTAGAAGTACGAAAAACATCGAACATTCAAACATTTTCCATTTTTAATTAGCATTAGTTGAAGAAAATGTTGATGTATTTGTAACTTCGGAATGTATGCACTTGTATATTTTATATATTGTATTTCTTTGTACCCCAATGTTCCTATCCGGAGAATCATTAATGTAATCATGTCATGTAAAGTCATAGAGGTTAACCCTCCTTTGTAAGTCAGGGAAAAAGTCCCCACAGTTGTGGGGTGATAGGGTTATTAGACTCTCCTAGAGAAGTCGACCTTGGTGAGTAATTGTCAAGTGGAAAACTATTATAAATAGAGAGTGAGACTCTCTATTTGAAACACACACTCACTCAACTATAGTGCATGAGTGAGAGAGGAGGAGCTCACACAATTCAGAGAGAGAACAACTGTCAGAGATCATGTTTGTGTTTTTGGGTTTTACTTTTTCTATTGGTGCTCATTCTATCTCTGAGGAAGTTGCGAGTTTTTCTCCTTTATGGTTTCCCCGAGAAAAACTCTTTGTGTCTCTTATATCTTGTGATTATTGATGTGGATGTTATTCTCTCAGATAAGATCCTAGATCATATTTATTAAATGATAAAAATATAACATGGTATCAGGGCTAACTTGACAAGAAGACACTGTGCACCTACAGAATCTAGGGATTCTTACTTTTTGGGTATTTCTCCACATATCATCAGCAAAAGGAGGCTAAGATAACTCTCCATTTAAGGGCGCATCTTTCTTTTGAAGCAAAATTTGATTCCAGGCATTTTCAGTTTTTGACCTATCACTATTACGCAAAATTATGGATTTTCACAGAAGAAGAATTTTTGAGTGATCCCAGCATAGGATTTATCTCCTCCTTAAAATCAAAATTTAGAGACCAAGTTCAAAATTTTTGGTTGGGTAAAACTTTAGGAAATTCAAAACCTAATTTGACCCTGCACCAAAAAACCTTAAAATACTAAAACTAGTCATTTTGGTGCATTCGCTATATATCTATATTGGATATGGATCAGTAGCCTAAACTTTTACAAGATGAAGATAAATTCTTGATGTACTTTGTGTAAAAGTTTCAGACTCAGATTCTCTATATTCTGGGAGATATAATTCTTCCAAATCAGGGTTCCAATATCATCTCCCTGGATTCATCCTTAAACAGGACACCTTGGTAGAATATCTATATCTCATCTTACTAAGGTCCAAATGCAATTTCCTAAGTTGTTCCAGATAGGGAACAGACTTTACTATCTTTGGTAAAATTTTCATACCCCGAATGAGAAACAGTGACATGTGGATGTATGTACAAGTTCTCTATGCTGAACAGTCTTGAAATAAGTCATCTTGGGAAAACTCTCATAAGTCCCGATTGGTGAAACCGATTTGACTCAAAAATGTGGTGTTGGAAAGAGGACAGACGAGGCTACCTCAGTGCGAAGTTTCAGACACAAAGGAGAATTTATTTCAGATAGATTGCAGAAACAATATTAGGAAATTCTGTAGAAGAAATTGAAGAAAACTAGGGCATCAGATATTTTGCAGTCAGGGATAATTTTAGGGGCGAATTTTAGCCCAGTGGGATATTTTTCCATGTTTTTTCCCCAAAAAACATTCGTCATTTCTCATTTTTTGAAGCCTTGTTTCGCCCAATTTTGATGGGGTAAATTTTTTTCACCCTAAAAATCGCTAAATTATTATATAAACGATATAAAATCCTTGGAAATTAAAATATTTTTTGAAAAATATCGCCAATCATTTTATAGTTGGAGTTTTAAGAATTGGTAATATTCGCCAACATTTATACACTTTTAAATAAGTATGATTCCTTAAAATCATCCCTGTTTGCAGTTGTGATCACAGTTTTGGGAAAATAAGTATGCTGCTCAGGTCGCCTTGAGGAGGTGCATATTTCTATCAAATCAGATTTGAAATATTCCAAGTTTTTTAAAATTAGGGTTTCTCTGACAAACACTAGATCATCCAGATCCGGAACTAGGACAGACACCTCAAATCGGTAAGATCTAATGTTTTTCTATTTACATTTGAGGTTCTCATTTCAAAATGACCTATCACACTAACTTGATGAAAATCTTGGTGAAGCTGAAAACTTCTGAGCATGGAAGTATAGGATTTAAATGGTTCTTGAAGAAAATGAATTGGACAGCTACATAAGTGGAGCGGTTTTAATTCTAGAGGGAGATGAGGCTAAGGCCTTTCACAAGAAGAACTTGGTTAAGGCCAAAAGGTTTATTGCTGATTCTATCAATCTATTTGAAGGGAAGAATATAAATCAGAAGATTACTTTGAGAAACTAGTTGAACAATGTAAATATCCAGAATGCAGAGACCATACAGTCATAATTTACAAGGGTCTCTCAAATCAAAGAACAACTTGAAGCAGTAGAAGAAGAAGTAGAAGAATAAGATATTGTTATAACCACCTTGAATAGACTCCTAGGATCACGGGATTCATTCATTTGAGGAATGTGTTCTAGAAGGAAGTGATTACCTTCAGCAGACTCTGGGAAGAGTTCACACAAAAAGAAGCTTGACTCATAATAAGAGAAGAGAAAATGGGAGCAAGTGAAGATCAAGATCTCATGATTCAAAGAAGATCCCTCAAGAAATGAGGAATACGAAGGATTCAATTCTTGAAGAACCTATTATCCATCTTAGCATTTTCATAAGAAATGATGCTGTTATGAATGAAGAAGATGATGAATCTAAGGCTCAAGAAGGAATCTACCCACGAAACAAATAAAGATAAGTATTCAATTGTCATTTCATGATATTATTTGGTTATGCATTTGTTTATATTTAGTTGATGTGTTATGCATGATAAAATGTTTTCATTAATGATAACATACTACTAATATGCATGTTATGGGTAAGTATCCCATGGTGCTATACAACTCTCCATTGCTACTTATCTATAATGAAACCTCTTTGCTGACATATTGGATTAGTGCACAATATCAATGATGTCATGGTAGAGATGGAAGGAATCTAGAAAGTTTCCATGAGATATGGATGAATGTTGCATTGGCTAAAATAGTTGCATGATTATATCTTTATGCATAATAATTTTCCATTATGAATATGCCTTATGAATTTTCTAACCATACAAATGGTGCATTTGACTTGTAGGAAAGATCGTGTACAATCTCCTACAAGAAAAGAAGGATGCGAATTGTTCCGAAGAACAACTGACGACAGTTCAAGATTCACTCTAATGATCCAAAATGAAGAATGATGACTAGAATGCGATGTCAAAGACCTGAAGGGAAGTCCATAGTATCTTCCATACGTATCTACAAAATCCAACATGCAGTAGATGGAAACATTGTGGGATACACCGAAAGATTCGTAGCATAAGGATTCTCACAGAAATAAGGCATCAACTATGAAGAGATATTTGTAGCCAGTGGGAGTTGAGACACATGACATGAATACTCAGGTGTGAAAATTAAAGAAGGAATTTTATGAGCTTAGAAGGAACCAATGGGATAACACCTACATGAGGAGCTTGAAGATCACCTAGAGTGATGAATATCTTAACCTTTACTACAAGGTTGAAGATGAAATCCTATAAAGAATTACAAGCTCACAGATGGGTGCTAGAAGAACTTTTGAAAAGGTTCAAGATAGAGGATCTTTGTATCTAGTGACCCTAGATGGATACATAGAATATTAGTAGCAGAGGAAGCTACTTGTCACTCCAGTGCAGAATGTTTCAATGCATGTAGTATGAAAGGAAGAGGGAGAATTATGCTCCACTTCAGAGGGAGTGACTATAGAAGATACCAAGGTTTGACATGATACAACGGGATGGATAGCTTAGTGATGGATCTAGGATTTATTGAGAATAAAGTGGATTCCAACCTTTACTTCAAGGTTGAAGGTGGAAGACCATTGATGCTCATGTTATATGTTGATGAATTGTTCCTTTGGGAAAGTGGAACTCATTGAAGTTGCAAGAAGGAGAATTGCTATCAAGTTTGAGATGAAGGACTTGGGTATGATGCACTACTTTCAAGGAATGAAGGTGTGGTAGAGTGCGGATGGAATCTCCCTTGGATAAGGGAAGTATGCAGTGGAGATCCTAAAGAGGTTCAAGATGATGGAATGCAAGGCCATGACCACACCTATGGCATCGAACCTGAAGGTATTGAGTGATGATTCATCAGATACAATTGATGCCATGATGTATCATCACATGATTGGGTCATTGATGTACCTAATGAGTACGAGACTAGATATTTGCTTTGATATGAACACATTGAGCTAGTTCCTAATAGATCTGAGACATGTTCACCATATTACTGCAAAGCATATTCTTAGGTACCTGAAGGGTACAGTTGATTATGGGCTCAAGTATGAGGAAAGTCATAAGATTAAACTAGAAGGTTATGTGGATTTGGATTGGGTAGGTAGTGCCATTGATAGGAAGAGCACTTTGAGGTGCTGCTTCAGTATGGGATCAGTTGTGATCCCTTGTTTTAGCAGGAAGCAATCCTGCATGGAATTGGGTACAGCCGAAGCAAAGTATGCTGCATCTTGTTCAACTAATTTTGAGGAAATCTGGTTGAGTAAGCTACTGTATCATTTGTTTGATCTCCAGTTGGATTATACTTGTATATATTGAGACAACCAGAGTTATGTGAAGTTGTCAGAGAACCCGATGTTCCATGACAAGTTGAATCATATCGAGATCAAATACCACTATATCAAGGATATGGAGCAGAGAGGAGCAGTGAAGCTCCAGTATGTTGCGATAGATGAACAGATAGCTGATGTGTTGACCAAGCCATTATCCAGAGTGAAGTTTGAGTACTTCAGGGAGAAGCTTGGTTTTCTACAAATCGAGGTTCCTTCCAAGGGGAAGTGATGAGTTCATGAGAATTTCTAACATGGTGGTAGGATTGGTTCCTCCCATAGTTAGATATGAGTGTTGTCCCTTTCTGACATGGTGGTAGGACTAGTTCCTCCCATGGTCAAATATAAGTGCTATGCCTTTCTGACATGGTGGTAGGAATGGTTCTTCCCATGGTAAGATATAATTGCTGTGCCTTTTTGACATGGTGGTAGAATTGGTTCCTCCCATGGTCAGATGTAAGTGCTAAGTACTGCATCTAGAATGAAAAAGGGTTGGATCTATAGTGGAAATCCTTGTAGAGGAAAGGTACTGCATCCAACATGAAAAAGGGATGGCTCTGTAGGGGAAATCCTTGCAGAGGAAAGGTGCTGCATCCAACATGAAAAAGGGATGGATCTATAGGGGAAATACTTGTAGAGGAAAGGTCACAAGATGTCGTTTGTGCCACAGGTAACTCTACAACCTTTTGATAAATGGGCCTTGTATTTTTTGGGTCCAATTAATCCACTAGGGAAGAGGATTGGTGCATGATACATCATTACCGCAACTGACTATATTATGACTTGGTGGGAAGTGACCTCACTAATTATGGATTGTACTGCTGTGACTGCAATGAAGTTCATATTTGAGAATATTGTGACATGGTTTGGCTATCCCATGACATTGATGAGTGACCAAGGTAGTCACTTTATCAACTGCACTATGAGAGAGATAACTGAGGAGTTGCAGGTGCAACATAAGAAAAGTACACCATACCATCCATAGGCGAATGGGACTGTTGAAGCGTTCAACAAAATTTTGGAAACAACGTTGAAAAAAGTATGTAATGCTAATCGCGATGACTAAGAATTGAAAATTATAGCAGTGCTATGGGCCTATCGCACCACCTGTAAATGGCTGACAAGACAGACACCATTTAATCTGGTATATGGGCAATAGGAAGTCATGCCCATGGAATACATTGTTCCTATTTTGCGCATTTCTATGGCGATTGGCATGGATGAGGTAGAAGAATTAGAAGAACACATTGTGTAGTTGATCCACCTTGAAGAGAACTGATTTATTGTAGGATTCAACCAGCGCGTTGTGAAGGATTGACAGAAGGCATGGCATGATCATCACATTAAGAATAAACAAGTTGTGGTAGGAGATTTGGTGTTGTTATATGACAACAAGTTCATGAAGCATCCATGTAAGTTACAGATGCACTGGTTAGGTCTGTATCTTGTTCATTACATTACTTATGGAGGTGCGGTTTAGTTACACCAATTAAATGGTGCAGTACTACCGATGCTTGTCAATGGGAGTCACTTAAAGCCCTATAGGACAGGGTTAGAGCTGCGCACCACTTGAGGCGCTATGGAAAAAAAATAATATTTTATTAGATAGTAGAAAGGCACACCTAGGGGAGGAGGCCACATAAGGATTGGAGTTAGTAGCGATGGAAGACCACCTACGACAACCGAAGGGATGTGGGTTGGTCAAATCAATAATAAATGCAGGTAGTTAAAAAATCTAACTGGTGATGCTTGTTGAAGCGACGTGCATTAATGGTCGATCCAACTGTTAGTAGGGTGATATTTCTGATGGATTTGGTGTCATTACTGCTGAATTTGGTCATGATGGACATGGTGTATTTGACAATGATGATTTCGAATTGGGAAATGGCTATAAAAAGTGCACAGGATGTGGGAGGAAGTAATTTTTCAGAGCAGTTCAGTCGAGTGAGAAAAGTGTTGAGACAAGTATAGTTGAAGAGTCTTGAGTACAATTTGTGGAGTAGAGGTGCAGAATCATCGAGTGCATAGTAAGGATTAGGGAGTGCGGCATGCTGAGCGACCCCAACGCAATTGATATTTCTTGTGAGAAGGAATCCCCCATTCAGACCATGGCCATTGAGGAATAAGTCATGATCATGCTAGTAGGATCTTCATAGATCCCCAAAGGAAAGAGAAAGGCTCAGAATCCCAATTCGACATCATCGTAGAAGAGGCACACACACACTTCGGTTAGAGTGCAAGGAGAGGGGACTATACATACTCAGTCATCGATATTGGGAGCTATAGATTATATGGTGCCCATGGGTGTCTCTATCAATGATATCCTAGTATATTTCACTCCAATGTGTGTGAGAGCAAAGCTGAGGCAGCCCATGAAGAATCAGAAGTATCCATTCAAATTGTTACCACTGACGAAAGGGGTGGATTTCTCAGTAGATATCATTCCTGCCTTGATCAAGCTAAAGTTTGAAGACCATGATTTGTTGTTGCTCAAAGATGTCCAGGATGAGCCCTATGAAACAGTTCCAACGGGGCCTGGTGCACCGATTCATAGGATTCCTCAACCATGGGCGAGTGGGTTGAATAAATCTGGATTGTTGGAGCTCATTAATATGCCTCACTTTGGGTGAATGAACAAATCTCATGCATGCATCAAACAACTATTGTCCTACTTTCATGGTGGGATGCTCTGGTTGAATGAGCCTATTTCTGTCATGGTCAACTTAATTGAAAACATTACAGGCTTTCCGAAGGCCGAGGAATATTCGGCGCAGTATATCCATGGGAGGGATACTGACAAGAAGCTTACTAAGAAGCTCAAGGAGAGATTTGGCTCGCATCGTGATGGCCACACCTATCATATCGACAGTATTAATGCACAGGTGGTGCATATCAAGGTGTGTATTTTGGAAAGAAATATTGTCTGGGGGAATTGACCGGTTCAGTGCAACTTAGGCGTGGTCACATGTGCACAAAAATGTGTAGAGGGAGTGCAAATGAACTGGTCCTTGTTTGTGCTCAACTAGTTGCTTGACGATGCTCTCACTGCTCAGGCTGAGCGACCATTTTCCTATAGTTGGCTGTTAATTATGATTGCGCTTGTCACATGGATGGCACCAGAAGATTATCAACCGATGGCAATCTATGCGATGAAGGTGTGCCGAGGTGCACACTATCAGAATTTTTGGTGGGTTGAGGAGCCTAGTCGATCGACGAACTGTGAGATCCATTTTTGGGTCTATTGGGAAGTGCTACAGGCCACAGCTGTCAATGTTCCCTACTTATCCCAATACACAATAACCAAGTATCAATGGCTCATTTAGTTTGCTATCGGGCCTCATTCCATTTATATCCAGATGCGGTGGGACCCCGACAAGAAGTGGCTACCTATAGCCTACAAAGTCACTAATGAAGAATTGGATGCTCTCGTTCAGGAGTGGGCGGCTGAATCACACAACCTCGTGATCCAAGAGGAACTCTTTAAGGAGCCACCAGCTGATGCCCCTGATGATCCTATCCAAAAATATCTAAGTGTTCATGACTCTGACAATGAATCATCGACAGACCATCATGCTGAAGCATAAGGAATGTGGGAGGAAACTCAAACCAAATGGTGCCTAGACTACGACGCAGGTAGCGATACCTGAACAGGAAGGGAGGAACAACTGAAGTGGCTCATCATAGCAATCACTAAATTCTCTGAGGCTGCGACGCAAGCAATACGAGAGTCCAACCAAGAAGGGTTTTGTATGGTAAGAAATAAGTTGAATTCTTTTTATGATGTTGTTTCCGGGAAGACACCTAAGAAATATGTGATACAGGAATTATCGTCGATCAGCACCGGGCCGCGAGATAGGAACGTTCAAGTTCCCCTGACTACGATCGACGCAAGGAGTGAAGAAGTGAACCTATTACTACGGCCGTCCCAGAGCATTTCCTTGGATCTTAACAAGTTACCTGCTCAGGCTCTTGTGGAACTGCAACATGTTGCCGCCCAGGAATTGCAGGATAGGTAGAAGGAACTTAGTGATGGGTATGTACAGTTGCAAAGCATAGTTAAGAAGCTGCAAAAATAATATGAGGAGCTGCATCAAGTCAAGGTGTAGCTAGCAGAAGAGAAGGTATGGGATATTGAGACATTGAAGGAATCATAGGTCGAACTATAGCACAAGGATGCCGAGGAAATCACCAACCTTAATAAGTTGCAAGACCACCTTATCATTGAGAAGGGACAACTATGCGCAAGTTGTGGCGTGGTTGAGAAAGCTATTGATGAGGCCTGTCAACATATCTTCAAGAAAATGACCGAGCTTACTATAGTTGCTAATGCCAAGCTATTTATTTCCTAATTTCTATTGCTTTTCTCATGTGAACTGTCATTCAGACCGTCCGTTCAGACTATCATTCATCCCTTTGTCCAACCTTTAATATTTCCCATTCTGTTTTAAACCTGTTTAAAGTTCTGTTTTCTAATTAGACCATGGTTATATATATAATTAGGGCCCTAGTCTAGATCATTTAAAGTATCTATCAAGTTCCATTCCCATATTTCACCTCCTTTTACCTTAGTATGTTTTGAATTGTGTTTTGTTATGTCTCTTTTGTTTCTGATTTCTTCATTCATTAGTGTTGTAACATTTGGTAATTATATCTATAGTTTAGTTTAATTTATATTTCCATATATTGAGTTTAGGGTTAGGCATATTAATTTCTAGCAAAGCACACTAGAACTTTGTAAATTGATCGTAGCATAAGACTTGTCTCCTTCACTGTGTGGTTACTAAAAAGATTCGTAGAATTGGATTTAGAGGATTTTTCTTTATTAAGTTTTCTACTTGCTTCTTTAACAAGTTTTTGTTATTAATTTTTATACTTGTTTCTAAGTCATATTTTCCCCACATGTGTTTTATATAAGAGTAGTATACCTTTAACTTTCAATTAATTTCTAAAAGAGTTTTTGTTTCTTAATTAAGAGATTAGTTATTCATTATATCTTTCCCGTTAAAATCATTTGCTTATGGAATAAATCACAATGTTTACTATCACCTGTAATTAGATATTCCTTAGTTTGCATATATTTATATAAGTTAAGTTAGATTGAATCCCATTTAGTTTCTTTACTTCTTTTCAAATCAATTTTGATGCACCTCCCTCTCTAGTCTCGATCACAGTGAATGCATATCCTTAGAATCCTCAAGGAGAGTCGAACTAGATAGTTTAGATTAATGATTACATATTTGTTAGTTTCACGCATAATTTAGTTGTCGAAGGTCTTGAACATATCCAGTAGTTGTAATATTGTTTTTAGTAATATCATTTTTTGTATGGTTAGTTTCTGAAGTTATTTATGAGTTTTCTAATTCCTAGGATAAGAAATTAAATAACTAATTAATAGGTTTTACTTTCTTATAATAAGTATTGTTTACATATCCTTCTCAATTATTGTGTATAGAGTAGAGTAGTATAAATTTATGCTGCTCTAATCTATTAGTCTTAGTTTTCCTAATTATCTCAATAGTTGAACTTTCTGGAGTTTGACTTGATTTTTCATTTTGAAATATCTTTCGATCTTTTCTTTATTAAATATTTCCACGACACCCAAGATACCCCTCTACCTTCACATATACTTTGTGTGAACTCTAAGTTTACCAACCTCGGTTGATAATTAAATATTTGGTGAATTAATTAAGGAAATATAACTCCCAACACTTACTAAAACTATTCTCAACCATATCCTTAAAAACTTTAAAAGTCTCAAAAACTTCTGATTTTTGTTTCATGAAGTAGATCCAACAGTACCTAGAACAATCATCAATAAAGGTGAGGAAATAATTGCAACCATTAATGGTGTTTGTGGGCATAGGTCCAGCTACATCACTATGTATAAAAACAAGTATAGTGGTAGCTCTACGTTCCTTCCAAACATCATACCTCTTATCTATATGCTTACCTACCAAGAAACAAACACATACTCCATTGGAAGTTTGGATGGAAGGAAAACCTTCAACCATTTTATCATTGTGGAGTTATTGGAGATATTTGAAATTGAGATGGTCAAATCTCTCATTCCAAATCTTGTTGGTGTTTTTAGCATGATACAATAAAGTTGTAGGAGGAGAGACAAGTAATAAATGTGAGAACTCATAATATTTAGTAGAGTGATTTGCAATACCTTTCAATATCAGCTGTCCAGTGACTTTTTATGTAATCTCAATTGTTTCTAAATCAAACATAACTCTGTTGGGAGAGCTTGTATGATTCATCCGATTAACATACAACAAGTTAGCTGCAAAGGAGGTAACATAGAGGACATTATTTAACTAACCATGCTTTTATCTAACTGAGTCCCTTCCTTCTGCTAGAATCTGGGAATCATCTCCCATGTGAATATTAGGCTCCTTTGACATTGTGAGGGAAGAGAAGGATTCTTTGGAGGAAACCATCTGGTTGGATGCTCCAGAATAAATTATGTATGTTGTTTACTGAGTAAGGATATATTTCAAAGCATGGTGCCTTTCATCTTCTTCTGACTATGGTTATTCATCAGGCTTCTTTGCTCCTTCTGGGAGAGAAATTTTATGCTGCTTAAGGAGAGATGACATTTGGTCAATCTTCTTCTTAATACAATGATCTTCAAGATGGAAACCCTTCGCGAAATAGGGAAATATATTCTTATCAAACTTATTTTTCTTAGAACCTAAGGCTCCTTTGTAAGTCTTATGATTCTGTTTAGGCTTCGAATCAGCTGCTTTAGACTCCTTCTACTTTGATTTCATTTTATCTTGTGCTTTGGTAGAGTCTGTCACTATGAGAGCTTTATCTTTGGAGGTCTTGATTATTCTAATATGAATCAACTTCTATTTCTCCTTGATTAAGGACTCAAAAAAGGAATCAAGTGAAGTAATTTTCCAATACGGAAAAGAATCCATTTTAGAATTGAAGATTACAACAAATACAAAATACTCTAGGCCAAGTTTGTTGAGAATGGAAAGCACATTTTTCTCATCCTTTATTTCTATTCTGCACTATTTTCAATGGAGTGCAAGAGACTTGAATTTAGTAAATAATTTCTCTACTTTTTTGAAATTGTTGGGATGTTAGGCTACTAGATCATTCTCCAGGAGGTGTCCCTGAAGCTCATGTTGTTTTCCAAACAACTCTTCAAGCTTCTCCTAGGATTCTCTGGGAGTTCTCAAATATTCAAGGTGAAAGAGGAGATCTCTCAATATATGAGTGCATAGATAACTGAAAGATTCATCTAAGCAGTTCAGAAACTTGTTCTTATCAACTCAATGATGGGGCTCAACCTACCTTCCAAGTATTATCCTATAGTATCCAATATTGTGTAAGAACAACAGCATATCTTCCCTCCAATCAAGATAATTGAAGGATGTTAGGATCCCAGGAGTAGAAGGTAGAGAATACATAATTCTCATGCTGGAAAAACAAAAATATTCACACAGGCTATGTAGCACCTGTAGAGTTTCATTGCAAAACACTAAAACATTCAAATTATGTTATAATCATTCCTTCCCTCTCAACATGAACACTTTATCAGGGTTTGTCATGCCCACATTTCCACTTTGAATAAATTTAGAGGAATAAAGGAACTCTTTGCGTGATTTCCGTGGAAACCCAACTACTTCTAGTGTTCAACGGAGAGTAGACAAGCATGAATCTTTCTTGAAATGGCTTTGATACCATGTTATAATTGTTGTTCCATTTATATATTCAAGCAATGATTCAAATATTATTGATGCAGTAAAAGAAGAATGAAGATACACACTGAACAAATCAAACCACACAGAAAATAGATGAGTATAGCTCAGATAATTACAGTATCATGTTTCATTAATTAATCCAGTGTTACAATAGAGTTACATTAGGAAGAATTCGAATCCATTAGGGAGGAATTCGAATCTACCAATTGGATGTGAATGTACCTAACTGACTAGGTAACTCAAGATGTCTTAATCGATATCGGAGTCCAAATGGTTAACTCCATATGTCTAAACAACTCACACAATTAGTAATAAATAGTTAACTCAGTCTAACTAAAGTGGTAGGTGAGAAAGGGTGCCTAATTCACATGAAGCCATGTATAAATAGTGCTAACTGAACTGGTTGTGATCTAACTGAATGTAACTGGAAATTAACTAAGCTTAACTCATTCCAACTCCAACTAACTTAAGGAGGTTGGTCCCGAGACTCCTAGTGTCTCCTAAAATGTAGGGATTGGTCTAGGACGTGCCTAAAATGATGCATGAAAGTGCATTTAGTGGAATTTATCCTATGGTGATGTTCCCCACACTCTAGTAACTAGTACATGTGGCCCCATTAGTCCATGTGGACCCAATGGTACTAGTAGACTTAATCAAATACTTAAAACTCCTAATTTATGCTAAAATAATCTAATAGATAGTTTTTTCAAGGGAGGATTATAAATGCTAACAAAGGGATATCTCTGTATGTCCCTTGAGTTTTTACAATCCTCCTTCTTCTTCACCAATGACCACACCATCTTCAATTTTCTTTCTTTTGTACCACATGAGTACTTGCCCATTTATAAAAGAAACTCTATATCCTTTCTTATCTAGTGTTTCTATGTAAAGTATATTTTTTTCAAGCTTGGTACATATAGTACTTCCTTCATCATCATGGAGGTTCTATATTCAAGCTTGTAGCTTCATTAACCAATGCCTTTGACGAGATATTGATAGTCATATCTTAGAGATACCTTATGATGAGAGTTCTTTTATTCAAGTCTTGACAGATTTTGCTTCTTCCATGTCATTTTATTTGAAAAACCACTATCAATAAGCCATGTGTCTTCTCCAGGTGTTATAGACCCAGAGAGTGCAGAGAATAGTACATATTCCTCTATATATTCTTCTTTTGCTTGTCTCTTTAGAGGTCTTTCTTCTTCATCCACATATTTAACTAGATGGGCATGATGTCTTTTTTTGGTATTCTTCTTCAATGGACACTCTCTAGCAATGTGTCCTGTCTTATGATAGTTGTAACATTGATGTTTAGAGTAGTCTCTTTTATGACTGTTATCTATTTTCTTTTGAAACTTCTTTGGAGGTTTATACTCCTTATGACTATCCTTCTTGAAGTTTGATTATTTTCTTCTCTTGATGGGTAGCTATATTTTTTTATCATATTCCTTAAGTAAAGCTTCTCTGTTAGCTACTATAGCCTCCTCTTGGATGTAGTCTTCCCATATAATTTCAAACTTCATACTTTATTTTCTAGCACACATAGTCTTTATGAATGATTCGCAAGGTCTAGTGAGACCATTGAGATCAGTCATGACTAGTTCATATTCATCAAGGAAGTATCCAATAGTATCTAGTTGTTCCTTGAACTCAGAGACTCTTGTAAAGTAATCTTCAAATAATTCTACTTTACTCATCTTGGTTCTCTTTATTTGAGCTCTCAAATTCATCTTTCTGTTGATGTTCCTTCCTTCATACATTCTGGAGAGGGCATCATACATTTTCTTAGGTGTCTCTTTAGATGACACTTGATGGATCAAGTGATCTTTGATAGAATCAATAATGATCCTCATTTCCTTGATTAGGTCCTTCTGATGCTCCCCTTAGCTTCATCTTCTTCTGGTTCTAGGACTTCATCATTGATATACTTATCAATAAAATTCTCTATGAGAATGATACCAATCCTATACTTCCATGATTGGAAGTTTTCAATGCCTTTCAACTTATCCTTAAGCTTAGTGCTTAGGGCCATCCTATCTAATAGGTCACAAAAAATTGAAATTTATCAAAATTAAAGGCTGAACTTACTGGGAGATGCGCTTGACTAAGGCGATTTGGTTGGTCTAGTTGGTTTCTAGAGATCACAAAACTTCACCCTTCAAATCTTACTTGCGAGGTTCCAATTTCTGCAGAATTTATGTTTCTTGTTTTCTGCAGTTTTCTAGTTCAGGGACAAACTACGTTCTAGAGATTCAACCACCCAAAAAATTTGATCCTAGTCTCAATATATGTGCTCCAGAGAGGTGCAACTTTCTTTGGAAGAAGATCTTCAAAATTCTAACTTTTGCATAAACCATAACTTCTTTTGGAGGGAGAGGAGAGAGACTTTCACCTTGTGAAAGTTGTTATATTTAGTCTAGCTCTGATACCATGTTAATATTCCATATTCTATACTAGATATCATTAGTGTTTAAACCAAATTCACAATAGTAACATATGTAGAATCATTGAAAGAAACATAATCACAATATAGACACAGATTTATCTTGGGAAACCCTTAAGGGGAAGAAAACCCGGCAAAACTTCCTTTCTATAAGATGTATAAGAGAAAACCAAAAAATAGGTATTCCACCTCCTTGTTAGTTTCTCTCTCTCTCTCTCTCTCTCTCTCTCTCTCTCTCTCTCTCTCTCTCTCTCTCTCTTTGTCTCTCTCCTATGCACTACACAAGTGATTTAGTTTGTATTAAAATGAGAAGCACAAGAACTCTATTTATACTCTTTTTGTCAACGGAATTTTACCCTAATCAATTCATCCCCACTAAAATTTTTGGGTCAACTTCACATAGGAAATCACAAAGAAATATTTTATTATATTCATTAGGGTAGTAATGACCCAACTTACAATGAAGGATTTACCTCATGAATCTATGATGACCAATTAAAATAGTAACATCCCGATGAAGGAATAATAATATCTCCCTTGGGGTACATCAATAAAATACATTTAGAATATCCTTTGAAGTTACAATATTTCAATATATTTACATGTCTCTCTCTCACTCGACTTTCTACACTTATCCCACATGATGTATTTCCTATTTTAGCGATACGTGTCAATAGGCACTAATGACCTAACTTAAAAAGATATCGTCATATGTGCAACTTCTATCGTTTCTTGACGACCTTGTAACCACGATATTTCTAACCTATTTCTTTCTAATCGTTGCATTGCTACACGCCTTCTGACATGGATCCAATTCATCACATTCTTTCTTTGTTGCATCCTATCTTTCTATCGTTCCTTTTCTTCTATCACATCTTCTCTTATGTCACGACATCTTTTCTGTCACATCTTCTCTTCTTTCGCCTCTTCTCTTCTTCAAATGCGTCTTTCCTTAACCGCTTCCTCTTTATATGCCTTTGTTGCACATAATTTTCCTTATTTTCCTTCATCTGCTCCTCCTTCCTTCTTTCTATCACTGCCTCTGTTGGAGCTCCTTTCTCTTGTTTTGCCTTAGCTCTTTTCATACTTAAGCAGAATTCTAAGTGAATTCTGCTTACCTCTCCCTAGGCCCAACATATCCTGTCACTACATCTGATACATGGAATTGATCTGTTATACCTCATCATCATTGTCTAGGTATTATTTGATCTAGTCTATGAGTGATATTATCTCAAATTTTGGAAACAAGGGATATTTATGAATGTCAATAAATTAGCCTGTTTTTGTACATATTTTCATCCTTCCATGTTCTCGATAAGGCCAATTAGTTGGTCCATGTTTTATGTTTGTACTCGGATTTTATTCCGACATCATTCTCCCAAATCACCTTTTCTCCTTTATCTACCCATGCATTAAATTTTGAACATAGTGGTCTCCCTTGGATTGTACAATGCATGAATTCATCAAGTTCAAGGTCCCTTCAATTTATGTTTGAATCGTGAAGAGAAGTCTCTCCAAATTCTCTAAGTTGGCATTGTTTTCAATTATCTCACCGCCCTGGTTAATACTTTGTCAATCCTTCACTAGTACAAAATGAGGAATTAGCTACTACGTGACTAAAAATTCTAGTCACCACAGGTTTTTCAAGTGATTTACTACTAAATATGAGCAATTTTGATTGACCCAACTATAAACGACTAAAATTAATGACTAATTTAGTCACGAGATAAAAAATGACTAGCTAGAAGAATATGAATTAGCCATTTATGTTAGTCATTTTTAATTGTGTCATGGAAAATTGCAATTTTGACAATAAAGTCAAAATTTTGTAAATTGTCTACCTTCTATTAGTAATATTGGTGCCATGCACCTCAATATTCAGAGATCCAACAAAGCAATTGCATGAATTTTCTCTTGACCATATTTATCCCTGCTGCACCATTAATGAAGCAAACCCGGTTAAGTGCGTGCCAAAGGAAAATTATGTTCCTTATACGTCAATTATGAATTAGGTACTAGAACTAGTACCATATCGATACCTAGAAGCATCATAGCTAGTTGTTGGTCCTTTAATGTAAGAGTCCTTGCAAGTCCTATACTGAGGTGCTTTTGTAACTTCAGTATAAGTATTATGATCTGTGACCATCGAACTAGCTGCACTAGTCAACGTAGCTTCACCAAGCTCAGTTCCTTTAAACATCGTAGCAGTTGATCCAATTATAATTAAACTGGGGTGCTAACCCAGAACCAGTCTTAGATCCATATGCAGTACTATAAAGGTAGAGGCTCGACCCCATCTCCGAGTTTTCGGGAAATATTTTGATTCCTCGACCTCTTATAGGCCTCATGAACCTCTTTCGGTTAATTATAAATACAAGGATCATATAACTTGTCCCCTTTTTAGTGACCAAAGCACAAAATCACTAAAGGAACACTTCCATGGATACAAAAATTCAACATGTCATAATGTTGATGAGAAGAAATTAACAATCATAAAAATAAAAATAAATAATTAGACTATTGATCCAAAGTATCAGAATATAAACGTTGCAACAAACACACAAGGAAAAGGCGAGATAACAAGGACAACACATAAAGAAAAATATAGATAACAAACACGGATGCGGGAAGTTATAGTGTGAAGGTCGGGGAATCCAAAGAGTCTCGAGATGGTAGCAGGATTCAAATTTGAAGCCTTCAGAGCCCTTCAAAGGCCATTTTAAACGTCATAGAAGGCCATAAGGAATTTTACCATGCAAAAAAAAATTAGTTTCATTCCCAGAACTTCAATAATGAAATTGAGTAAGCCTCGGTAAATTTGCAACAAAAGGGCAGCTACAAAATTTTCCTATCCATGGATTCAGTGGACTATGGGAGATTCGAGACTCAGGGTCTTCCCAAGTGCCCTTGAATAGTCGGATCATGGATGAGGATCTCAGTCCCAATCGACATGGACCACAGTGGGCCACTAGGCTTCCTAGTGCCAAGTTCAAGTCGGTGAGTCAGGACTGTGACTCACGATTCGATGTTCACTTTCAAAGCTATACTACATGAAATAGGTCAACCTATAATGTGTGTGTAAGGTGGGTTCCATGCCTTATGTTTGTCATGAAAATGATAGTCCCTACCTTGGCAAGTGAGAAATCATTTTTCATAGCTGAGTGAGAAGAGAAAGAGAGAAATCTTGTCCCTTAATACAACAAATATCATAGGAAGGCCGCTGTACGAAGTCTCTTAATCTACA
>LPNX010029583.1:256417-299107 GCA_001517045.1 Pseudotsuga menziesii
TTTAGATATGATTTACTTTCTGATATGATATTATTTGGTTCATATTTTAAAATTCAAAAGCATTTAGTCATGCTTGTAGCTGCTCTCACCAATTCTGGTGTGAAAAATCAAGTACCGCACTTATTCTTCAAAACTGTTGATGGGGATTTGGTGTTAGTTTCCTCATATGAGGTTGCTGATATTTTATTATGTGATTAATTATCTATTTCAGAAGCTATATCAGACTATGGAGCTTCATGATTCTCTCTCAACAGTCCCAGTGCTTCTCTACCATTGATCACATGCTCATCTTCTCACAAAACTAGTAAAGAGGAAGATTTTTTGCATCCGCCTGGACATCTGCTCCTAACACTTGGGGCTGTTATTAACACTCATGGTTTGCTGTTCATGGCTGCAACATATCAGTTTCTTGAGTTTTCTTCACATTCTCTGAATTCTCAAGAACCTTTCCTCACTTTTCAGTTGACTTCAGTTGCTCTACATGGGTCTAGTCTTCATCCGGCAGCTGTCTATATTTATGATTTCGTTGAGCATATCATTCTTCTTCCAAAGAGGAATATTCCTCCAGAAATATTATGGAGAGGTTCACATGCCAGGCCCCAGGATACCTATGCACAAAAGAACCAGATTGATCCTGATTCTACTTGCTTAATTAGAAAGGGGTTTTTTTTCCCATGTGGTTTTTCCCCAAGCACCTTATTTTTGAGCAGTTACTTTACTTTACTTGATGTAATGGGTGACCTATGGTCTTAGTTACCAGGGCCCACAGTTTTTCCAAGTTAGCATTCAGGGGGGGTGTTAGGATTATTAATCCTCCCTTGTCCAAATTTGGTCATATGTCTAAATTGGGAGTCCATCCAGTCTATTTATAGTCATTAGTACCATTGGTTAAACTTGACCTAATTGGGGAACATGTTTCAGTTACCAAAGTGTGGGGAACACTAATTGAGGCTCACTGCCACTTATTGCACTTGATTGCATAATTTTAGGAGTCTCCTATATCAATCCCTACACTTTAGGAAGCAACTGGGAGTGTCGAAACCAACCAAGGTCAGTTCACTTCAGATAATGACTAGTCAAGCCAAGTTAGGAGTCAGTTACATTCAGTTCTAGCTCTCTACATTTAGTTAAATAATGGTTTAATTAATTGCAAACATGTGGGGCATTTTTCTCACCTACCGCAGTCATTTAACCATTATTTAATACTAAATGTAACAGTTGGTTGTGTTTTAGAACTCCGGTTATGATTTAGACAAGGACAGTTAACTACTGGGTCCTTAACTTCAGTTGATGATTAGTCAAGCCAAGTTAGGAGTCAGTTACATTCAGTTAAATAATGGTTTAATTAATTGCACACATGTGGGGTGCTTTTCTCACCTACCATAGTCAGTTAACCATTATTTAATACTAAATGTAACAGTTGGTTGTGTTTTAGAACTCCAATTGTGATTTAGACAAGTCTTGGTTACCTACAATCAAGTAGAGTCATAAATTCAAACTTCCTCATGTGGATTCGAATTGCTTGTGGCTATTAAAGCCATTTTACATTATTGTAATTATTATCTGGATTACTTTTTTGATTAATGAAAGCATTCACAGCTGCAAGCCTTTTGCACTGTTTCATTCTTCAATGGCTGAGTAAATTGTGAGATCTTCTTTGTGAGTTGTGTGTTTGTCTACAGATCTATATGCTCAAATTTAACAGAATGTTGCAGTGACGTAGCTGGTTGTGAAACAAACTTCTTTCAACTATTTTGTAGAGTTATAGTCACCTGCAAAGGGAAAAATTCTAGATAGTGCAGTTCGGTAAAGTGGGTTTGGCTGAGCCATGAGAACTGACTTGTGCGACGATGCACATAACCCTAATGAATACGAGGAAGATTCTATGGGGGAAAATATCCGAATTGGAAATGCTGAGACATAGTCTAATGGGAGGATCTTTCAAGATACTCCTCCATATATTTCCACCACCATGAGAGGCCTAAGGGTGGATATGCAAAGTCACAGGGTAGATAGTGAAAGATTGGTTAAGGCTCTGGAGGAGAAGAATCAGACGAATGTAGCCATGCTGCAAATTTTGGCAGACATTCATAGGCAGATGAACTCTGAGCACTAGACAGTGAGACCAAAAGGAAGTAAGAGAACTACTGGAAGAAGAAAAAGATATCCTAGTGGGTCATCTGACTTTGAAGGATCCACTGGTTGTTCAAGTTATTCTTCTCACAAGAATAAGAGAAAGAGGCGCTACCAGAACCATTCACATGATGAATTTAAGAAGGAAATGCCTCCTACCTTCAATGGAAAGATTAAATATGGTCAAGAAGCTGAAGCTTGGCTTCTTGGGATGAGGAAATATTTCCAAGTCCAAGACTATTCAGGAAATATGAAGGCTAGAGTAGCCATATTCAATTTGAATGGAAGGGAATCCATATGGTGGGAGCACTTCAGGCAAGTGAAGAAGATTAATGAAAGGAATACTGTGTGGAAATAGTTCCAGAATTATTTCAATCAGAAGTACCTCTCTGATAGGTACTATGATGATAATATCAAAGAGTTCCATGAGCTGAGATTGGGACAAAATACCATGGAATATTATGCAAATATGTTCTTGGAATTGTTCAGGTATGTCAGGTACATCAAAGATGAGAAGGTGAAAATCCATCATTTCCTGAGTGGATTGCCTCAGTATTACAAAGACAGAATTGATTTTTATGAACCTATAACTCTGGAAGAAGTGATAAGGAAAGATAAGTATTTCTATGAGAAAAGAAAAGGAAAACTTGATTATCATAAGACATGGAAGGAAAAGAAGAATGAGAAGTCTCACCAAAGTAAGAAAGGTTTCAAACCTTCTAACTTTAGGAATTAGCAGAAGCAACCATCCCAAGTTGACAAGAATCCAACTAGAGTGGAGGGAGAAAATCCAAGAGATCCACAAAAGAATAGAGAACCACTCTAATTTTGGAAATGTGGAGGATCCCACATGCGCAGGTATTTTCTACTTGAGAATGAGAATGCAAGGCCAACTTACAACATTCAAGAGGCAAAAATAGTGGGTCAAGTAGCAAGGGTCGTCCCTAGGATTTATGCATCATTGGAGGACTGCCAGGTAGATAAATAGTCAACTGTGGTTGAAGTTGCAAGTAAGATTGTTGAGCAATTTGTTTCTATTTTGATTGACCTTGGTTCTACTCACAGTTACATTGCTCCTGGAGTAGTGGAGATTTGTTATTTTAAGAAAGTAAAGCATAGAAAATCATGGTTATTTCAGCTAGCCACTGGAACTAAGAGAAAGGTTAGTGAAGTGGTATAGAAATTCCCATTGGTGATGAATGGATTGGTCACTTATGTAGATTTGAATGTTCTACCACTTGGCTCCTATGATGTTCTCATTGGAATGGATTGGTTAGAAGTTCATAGGGTAAAGCTCGACTGCTATAATAAGAATTTTGAATGCATGGATGAAGAAGGGAACCCGATAGTTGTAAGAGGCATTCCAAAGGTGATTTCTGTGAGGTAGATTTCACCAATGCAGTTGAAGAAGTTTTGTAAGAAGGATTGTGAGTTGTATGCAGCTCATATTGTGGAGGAAATAGAGAATGAAACTCCTAGGTTGGAGTACTTTCATGTGTTGCAGGAATTTAGGGATGTTTTTCCTGATGAGATTCCAGGGCTTCCTCCAAAGAGAGACATTGAATTCACAATTGAACTTGTGTTAGGAGCAGCACCAGTGTCCAAGACACCCTACATGATGAGTACACCATAAATTCTAGAGTTAAAGATGCAGTTGAAAGAGTTATTGGAGAAGAAGTATATCAGGATAAGTGTGTCTCCTTGGGGAGCACCAATTTTGTTTGTGAAGAAGAAATATGGTACACTCAGATTGTGTATTGATTATAAACAACTGAACAAAGTCATTATGAATAACAAATATCATTTTCCTAGAATTGATGACCTCTTTGCTCAAATGAGAGGAGCAATGGTATTTTCCAATATTGACTTAAGGTCGGGTTACCATCAAGTGAGAATCAAGGATGAATACATTCATCAGACAGCCTTCATAACAAGGTATGGACCTTATGTGTTTGTAGTGGTACCATTTGGTCTCACAAATGCACCAGCTACATTTATGTCCCTTATGAATAGTATCTTTAGCAGGTATTTTGACAAGTTTGTTCTTGTTTTCCTTGATGGCATTCTTATTTATTCTAAGAATGAGGAAGAGCATGAGGAGCATCTGAGATTGACATTAAATTGATCAAGGAGCATTAGTTGTATGCAAAGTTGAGAAAGTGTGACTTCTATAAAGATAGAATTCATTATTTGGGTCACATTATCTCAGAAGAGGGTATATATGTGGACCCTGACAAGATTGAAGCCATTATGAATTGGCCTACTCCAAGAAATGTGACAGATGTAAGATATTTTATGGGACTTGCAGGATACTACAGGAGATTCATTGAATGATTCTCCAAGGTTGCACATGCCATCACTTCTTTGCATAGGAAGGGATAAAGTTTGAATGGACATCAATGTAGCAAGGATTTCTCCCTACTACAGGGGCAGGAATGGCTCCCTTCGGCCTATAGGGAAGGAGGGTAGGTTCCTGCTAATGGTAAATGCTGAAAAACGAAATGGAAATGTAAATGATAGAATAGTAAACCAACACTAAGGCTAAGCTAATGGCAGAAATAAATAGAATAGAATAGAAAGAAGGAGATGAAGCACTGGTTAACCCCTCTGCAGAAAATAGGTTAGGGTTCCGCCTCCTTGAAACCTGCAAATAAACCTAAGCTACAATGGAAAACCTATAAAACAATGTTAATGACAAAACCTGCAAATGGAGACAAGGTTTAGAAAGCAAAGCATATTAAGAAGAAAAGAAATAAACATAAAATCACAAATATACCTTCTCTAGTGGGAATGGGTCACCATGCCCTAGCTCATGGGAGCACCTCTCTTGGTTTGGGAGCAATGGCTCAATGGGAATGGAAATGGAGGAGAGGGAGTGTGGGTGGTTTGAGAGGAAAAGGTCTCAAAGCATCCATGGGCAACATAACAATAAGCAATGGGAGAAGTGTTTTGAGAGTGACCCCCACCCTCCTTTTATAGCTTTTCCAAGGGGTTTTAGGGTTTTAAGCCCTTGGTCAGGGATTTAGTCCCTTTTTTGGGCCTTTATCCCCTTCTTCCCTAACTTTATCCCCTTTTAGGGTTTTAGCCCCTTTTTGAGGGCTTTAGTTCATAGGGTGCTATTTTGGGCTCTTTTTTGGGGTTTTTAGCCCTTTTATTCATCCTTGGGCTCTTTTGGAGGTGTGGGGGTCTAAAGGAAGATATGATGGAGTGATATGGGGGTTGTGAGATGGTGTCCTTGGGTGGTGTAGGCCATAGAGAGCTATGTGGGGGATTTTTGGGTTAATAATCAAGGTGTGAAGAAATCTTCCAATACTTGAAGAATCTTCTCACAAGTGCACCAGTCTTGAAAGTTGCAGACCTAGAGAAAGATTTTGTGGTGTGCACTGATGCATGTAGTCAAGGTCTTGGAGGAGTTCTTATGCAAGATAACCATGTAATATGTTATGAGTCAAGAAAGTTGAAGGAGCATGAGAAGAAATATGCCACTCATGACATAGAACTTGCATCCATAGTACATTCTCTCAAGATGTGCAGGGATTACTTGATGGGAAGAAGATTTTATCTAAGAGCAGACCATTATGGTCTTAAGTATTTATCCGATTAGCCTACTCTAAATTCCAAGAAAGCTAGATGGCTAGAGTTTTTATGTGAGTTTGATTTTGAAATCAAACACATAAAAGGAAAAGAGAATAAGGTCGTTGATGCACTCAACAGGAAGGTGCAGGAAATTCATGTGGCATCTCTTAGTATTTTCCAGTCAGATTTGAGACAACAGATTGTTAATCATGCTGCTAAAGATGAATTGTATGTGCAGGTAAAAGACAAGTTACAGCAGAAAAGCCTTAAAATAAGTATGAGGGATATAAATTAGAAGAAGATGGACTCCTTACTTATAAGAACATAATTTATATTCCAAATGTAGCATATTTGAGGAGGGTTGTTCTCGATGAGATCCATCAAGCTCCATATTCTGGTCACCCAGGATATCACAAGACAATTGCTACAGCTAGAAAATAGTACTTTTGGCTAGAAATGAAAAAGTACATGGCTGAATATATTTCAAGGTGCATGAAATGTCAGCAAGTGAAGGTTGAGAATCAAAATGTAACACCCCAGTTTTGACCCCATTTTGCATTAATATACATGATACACATATTGTAAATAAACATTGTGTGGAGCTAAAGGAAAAGGTCCCACCATGATTTCGTTATGCTATGTTTTGGATTGAAATGGTCACCGATGGTATATCGGGACATGCGGCATACATATTAAGTTGTGGGACCATGTAACTATGCATTTTAATTAATAACCCAGCCAGCTATGTTCACTGCAACTAAATTGAGAAGGGGAATGATTTCCTAAGGGTAAGGAGGGGGGAATTTAAATCCTGAGCCATGTGGGGGGGGGGAAGCCATGTGTCACCACTCTCTTCACTCATCCTCCCTTGTCTCATCCAACCACCACCCTTCATTGTTCTGTTGTTAGTGGGGTATCTATTCGTTGACAGCAAGACCACTATGCCAGGATTGCCATTCTCCCCACACGCCTACACTCTCTACATGACGCACCTTCTGAATTGTGGATGGTCTATCCACTATTTGAGTGGTGGTTGTCAATCCACCTTCATGCGGGATGAGTTAAACAGATCGACAATCCATGATGTGGGGTTCTCCATTCCTCTTACACTGCCTTGCTAGTCTGTGAATATTCTTCCCCTGTTCCCGTAGAGTGTTGGTATTTTCCCACCATTGTTAGACTATTGTGGTTTTTCTCACCGATCACTAGTTGCAGCTTCCTCCACGCATTGTTGATCATGTTTTTCCCTGTACAATGTGGAAATTACTGTAGATTGCTTTGTTTTCCTTTGTGGTTCATTGGCTGTTATTCCATCGTGGAATCATGTTCGTGATTGCATTTCTAGCTATGTGTTTTAACTGTGTCTTTCTCCCCTCATGCACAAATTGAGAATCGGTTCTCTTTCCATTTTCTGGTCTATGTATTTTCCTTCAGTGATTGCAGTGAAGATTGTGTGCTGTGGGCTCAGAGTTGCTCATGGGATGTTAATGGCCACGATTGCTGGGCTGTATTTTCCCTGGTAAAAGTTTGAATAGATGTTTGGCTGCTTGCATGCAGTGGTTTTGTCCTCGGACTACATTGGAGTGGTGAATGAGGGCCTGAGGTGCTTGATAAACCTGGTGGGTTGAGAACCACATAGACAAAGCTGTTGAGCTAGTCTTCTTCTGCACAACCCCTGAATAGCAATGGAAGGGAGATCAGGGTCTGAGGGACTGCATTGTAGAGAAAAGACTAATTTCATTGTGTTGGGTGTGTGTGGGTGTTCTAGAATTCAGTCTGGTTCTGGTGTCAGTGCACCAACTTAGTATTAGCCTTTCCCAACTCCTGGATCACCTGATAAACGCAACTTTGTTGGCTTGGCTAATCTGTTGTTCGCCTGATAAACCCAACTGTGTTGGCTTGAATGAACTATTTACCCTTGTGGTGTTGTTATCCTTGGCTATGTGTAAGCCTGTTAGTTCCTTATTCCTTAGGGAATCATGCCCGACTCGAGGGTGGCAGCGTTGCTGAGAGAGTAAAGAGAATGCGGGCCTATGGTTGGGTGGAACGTTGCAGCGACGTAGCTGGTTGCAGAACAAGTTCTCTATAAATATAAGTACTCTTTCCTAACTTGTTTTTGGAATTATATATTTACCATTAATGAATGAGGATATACATTTTAAATGCTGATCTATGTATGCATGAATGCTGATTCATATGTTTTTCTTCCATTGTGTATATGAATGATTATGGTTCGTAAAATGCTTTATGTTTTAAGTATAATGCTTTAGCACTATATATATGTATCTTCTTGTCCATGGGGCTAGATGCCTAGATGATTTGACGTATAGTAGCGTCCTCTTCACCGGTCGGAGGGTCGAGGACGCTACAGTGTGGTATCAGAGCTCTGGTTGTAGCATGGGCTTGGATGGGTCGTGAAGATGTAGTGATAGAGTTTATGTTGCAGCATTGGGACTTAGAGGGCCATGAGAATAGCTAATAGAGGTAGGTTTCCTACTACCATGAAGAAACTAGGAAATTAGGTGAAGACAAGAAAATTCCCAAAATTTTCTAAGTGTTGGAGCTGTCGGCCCATCGAAACACTTAGACAGATGGATCGCCAACGTTTAGCTGATGATGCACCCACTGTTGTGGCAGTCTAAGACACTGTCCACCCGATGGATAGTTGATCTAACCACCGATGGCGTAGAAATTTCCTAAATTTTTCTAAGTACCAGGATTATCATCCCATTAGAAAACTTAGAAATATGGATCGCCAATATTTAGCTGATTGGGGCACCACTGTTGCGGAAAGCTAGAGGACTATCCTTCCGACGGATAGAGTTTGCGACCACCGACGTCGCAAAGGAAGATGTTCCAACAGCCGATGCAGTAATGAAGGATCAAAATTTTTCTAAGGCCCGAAATCATCGGCCATCGAAAGAAGCTAGTGTTTCATGCATATGCCATTGCGGAAGCCTAGAGCACTAGTCTTCCGATGAGAAGAATTTCGATTGCCGATGCCGATTGGGTTATGCCCCAGTTTTCCGATCAGAAGTCATTAGCAAATTGGGCTGCCAATCGAAAAAATATCGAAGATGATGAGCTGTCATTGCGGCTACCAATGGAACTATTTTGTCGATAAATAGAAGATAGTTGTGCCGATCAAGCAGTGAAAAGAGAGAAAAAAAAATTCAAATTTTTTCTAAGGCATGGAATCATCGGCCATCGGCAATGGTTAGTTGATCACATTGCTAATGATTAGATGATGCAGTCTTCGATGAGCTACGTCAGATAAACTTAGTCGATCAAATGTCTGTTTTCGTGGTCGATTAGTAGACTATTCCACCGATGAGCATCTAGGTGCCGATGCCGTAAAGGATTAGTCGCTCCGACTGTCGACAAAGTCATGAGCTGCGAAAGACAAAGGAAGATGAAGTTCTATTGTGGTCCACCGTTGTGGAAGTTGAAGGGACTAACCGCCCAATGTGCAGGATACCCAACCGTCGATGCAACATGGTTAGTCTTTGAAATGATAAGTGATTGCGGACTTGGTACTGCATATGATAATAGACCAACAGGTCACCGATAAATATGTGGGATAATAGACCAATTGGAAGGAAAAAGAAGATTGTAAACTTGCCGTTGCGACTGCCCAAAGGACTGCGTGCCCAATGAACAACACGTCAGACTATCGATACCATGGAGAACCTTATCTGAAGAAACCACTGATGGGTAGACCTTGGCATCGCGATTACAGATTCGGAGGGTTAGTGGCTTGGCCGCTGAAATGTCAGAATATTAGCCGAAATGAGACCTGACTTGAGAAGTAAAAAAGCACCAGAAATCAGAAGCTTAGTCGGTTGCCTGTGGAAACCGAAGTAAGAACACTTTCCGTCGTTGCGGATGCTCAGATGACTATGCAACCGATGCACAGTTGATTTGCTCAGTGATACAGATCGATATTTTAGTCGTTTTACCCTTTGAAATGCCAGAGAGGAATAATGGAATAGTCCACCGATGAAGTAGGCATTTTGACTACCACAGTGTTGGCAGAATAGCTGGGATGAGGTCCGATTAGGGTCTAAGTAAATTTGAGTTTTTCGAAGGAATTTCTCAGTGATTTTTCATGCAATTTTCGACTGTCTTTTAGTCCATTTTTGGCATATTTTAGAAAATTGTCCGTGGTGATAGGCCTGAAAAGAAATAGAGAAAATTATATGTTTTAACATAATTGTTGTTCTATGAAATTTCCAGAAGAAAAATGTAAGTAGTTTTGATTTATATTAATGTTATGCATCTAACAGTTTGCTACTAACACATTGCAGAATTATAGACACCTTCCAAGAGAAGTACTCCAGAAAGAACAGTGTGGTAAAACAAGAGGGGGTTAAGTCATGGGAACCCAGGATGGGTATGATGCTTGGGATTCGTACGAGCGTGTAGGAGATGCCATGGGAGAAAATGTCCATAATGGGAATGATGACATAGAGTCTAATGGAAGGATATTCCAATAGACACCATCAGATGTTGCAGCAACCATGAGAAGCTTGGTTAAAGCCCAGGAAGAGCA
This sequence comes from Pseudotsuga menziesii, assembly GCA_001517045.1. Classification (NCBI taxonomy): domain Eukaryota; kingdom Viridiplantae; phylum Streptophyta; class Pinopsida; order Pinales; family Pinaceae; genus Pseudotsuga; species Pseudotsuga menziesii. The sequence goes on from LPNX010029583.1 coordinate 266,679, forward strand.
GCATTAGTTGAAGGCTGCCATATTTATGAGTTTGATAGACTTTCGGAAAAAGATATAATATGGATGAGATACAGCAAGGCCAGAAGGCAACAAGATCAACACTAGGAGAAGGACAAGGACTTCTAGTGGATCATCTAATTCTGAAGTATCCAGCGGGGATACCAGTTCATCTTCTCATAAGAGAAGAAGAAGAAACCATAGGGATTGCTCTCAGGATGAATTTAAGAAAGATAAGCCTCTTACCTTTGATGGTGAGATAAATACTAGACAAGAGGCTGAAGCTTGGCTTCTTGGGATAAAGAAGTGCTTTCAAGTGCAGGATTATTCAGGAAACATGAAGGCCAGAGTTACCATATTCAATCTGAATGGATGAGCATCCATTTGGTCGGAACACTTCAAGCAAGGAAAGAGGATCAGTGAAAGGAAACTGAAATGGAAACAGTTCAAGAATTATTTCAGGTAGAAATACCTTTCTGACAGGTATTATGATGACAAGATCAAGGAGTTCCATGAGCCGAGATTGGGATAGCAAACCATGGATGAATATGAAAATAAGTTTTTGGAATTGTTGAGGAATGTCCAGTACATCAGAGATGAAAAAGTGAAGATCCAACGGTTTCTGAGTGGATTGTCGCAAGCTTACAAAGATAGAATTGAGTTCTATGAGCCGAGAAATTTCAAAGAAGCAATAAGGAAGGCTAAGTATTGCTATGAGAAAAGCAAAGGTAAACCTAATTACCATAAGGCATGGAAGGACAAGAAGAATGAGAAGTTTGACCAAAGAAAGAAAGGGTTCAAACCTTCTAGATTCAGGAATCAGCAGAAGTAGCCATCCCAAGCCGCGAGTAAGCCAGTTGGAGTGTCAGGAGAAAATCCTAAGGATCCACAACAGGATAGAAGGCCACTCAAATGTTGGAAATGTGAAGGACCCCACTTGCACAGATATTGTCCACTTGAGAATGAAAGTGCAAGGCTATCTTATAACATTCAGGAAGCAGAAACAGTGGGTCAAGTAGCAAGGGTAGTCCCTAGCATTTATGAAGCACTAGAGGATTTCCAGGCAGATCATCAGTCAATTGTGGTTGAAGTTGCAAGTAATATTGTTGGATAATCTATTTCTATTTTGATTGACCCTGGTTCTACTCATAGTTACATTACTCATAGAGTAGTAGAGGTTTGTGCTTTTAAGAAGGTAAAGAATGGAAAATATTGGTTAGTTCAACTAGACACTGGGACTAAGAGAAAGGTCAGTGAATTGGTAGAGAAGTGCCCATTGGTTGTGAATGGATTGGTCACTTGTGTAGATATGAATGTTCTACCGCTTGGTTCCTATGATATTCGCATTGGAATGGATTGGTTAGAATCTCACAGAGTGAAGCTTGACTATTATAACAAGACTTTTGAATGCACGAATGAAGAAGGAAACCTAGTAGTAGTGAAAGGTATTCCAAAGGTAATTTCAGTAAGACAAGTTTTAGCAATGCAGTTGAAGAATTTCTGTAGGAAAGGTTACCAGTTGTATGCAACTCATATTCTAGAACCAACAAGAGATGAGACTCCTAGGTTGAAGGACTATCAGGTGTTACAGGAATTCAAGGATGTTTTTCCCAATGAGATTCCAGGGCTTCCTCTAAAGAGGGACATTTATTTCACCATTAAACTTGTGCCAGTAGCAGCCCCAGTGTCCAAGACACCCTACAGAATGAGTACATCAGAGATTCTAGAATTGAAGATGCAACTGCAAGAGTTGTTGGAAAATAAGTATATCCAACCGAGTGTGTCTCCTTGGGGAGCACCGGTTCTGTTTGTAAAGAAGAAAGATGGTACACTCAGGGTATGTATTGATTACATACAGTTGAACAAGGTTACTATGAAGAATAAATATCCTTTTCCCAGGATTGATGACCTCTTTGATCAAATGAGAGGACAAAATGTATTTTCCAAGATTAACTTGAGTTCTGGTTACCATCAGGTGGGAATCAAGGATGAAGACATTCATAAGACAGCCTTCAAGACAAGGTATGGACATTATGAGTTTGTAGCGGTACCGTTTGGTCTCACAAATGCACTAGCTACATTTATGTGCCTTATGAACAGTATCTTCAGTAAGTATTTGGACAAGTTTGTTCTTGTTTTCCTTGATGACATTCTTGTTTATTCTAAGAATGAGGAAGAGCATGAAGAGCATTTGAGATTGACATTGCAAGTGCTCAGGGAACATCAGCTGTATGCAAAGCTGAGCAAGTGTGAATTCTATAGGGATAGAATTCAATATTTGGGTCACATTATCTCAGAAGAGGGTATATCAGTAGACCCTGAAAAGATTGAAGCCATTATGAATTGGCGTACTCCAAGAAATGTGATGGATGTAAGATCTTTTATGGCATTTGCAAGATACTACAGGAGATTCATTGAAGTATTTTCCAAGGTTGCACATGCCATCACTTCTTTTCAAAAGAAGGGGACAAAGTTCGAAGGGACTTCGAAGTGTGAAGAAAGATTCCAATGGTTGAAGAATCTTCTCACCAGTGCACTAGTATTGAAGGTTGCAGACCCGGAGAAAGATTTTGTGGTATGTATCGATGCATGCAGACAAGGGCTTGGAGGAGTCCTTATGCAGGACAACCACATGATATGTTATGAGTCAAGAAAGCTGAAGGAGCATGCGAAGAACTATGCCACTCATGAATTAGATCTTGCATCCATAGTACATGCTCTTAAGATGTGGAGACATTACTTGATGGGTACAAATTTGAACTCAGAATAGATCACTATGGACTGAAGTACTTGTTTGATAATCCTACTCTAAATGCTAGGCAAGCGAGATGGCTGGAATTTTTATGTGAGTTTGATTTCAAAATCAAGCACATAAAAGGGAAAGAGAACAAGGTAGCTGATGCACTCAGTAGGAAGGTACAGGAAATGCATGTGGCATCTCTGAGTATTTGCCAATCAGATTTGAGGCAGTAGATTAAAAATCATGTTGCCGGGGATGAATTGTATGAGTAGGTAAAAGACAAATTGCAGCAGAAAGGTCTTGAGAAGAGGTATGAGGGATATAAACTGGAAGAAGATAGAATTCTCACTTATAAAGGAAGAATTTATATTCCGAATGTAGCAAATTTGAGGAGAGTTGTTATGGATGAAATCGATCAAGATCCGTATTCTGGTCACCCATGATATCAGAAGACAATTGCTATAGCTAGAAAATAGTACTTTTGGCCAGGAATGAAAAGGGACATGGCTGAATACATTTCAAGGTGCATGAAATGTCAACGGGTAAAGGTTGAGCATCAACATCTAGCAGGTTTGTTGCAGCCTTTGCCAGTCCCGGAATGGAAATAGGAAGTTATTTCCATGGATTTTATTACAGATTGTCAATAACTTGGAGACAACATGATTCCATCATGGTTGTGGTAGACAAGTTGACCAAATTAGCACATTTTATACCAGTGAAGTCTATGCACAAGAGTGATAACATTGCAAGGATTTTCATGAAGGAGATTTTCAAATTCCATGGATTGCTGAAGGCAATAATTTTTGACAGAGATGTCAAGTTCACTTCCAATTTTTGGAAGGGGTTGTTTGCATATTTGGGTACCACGTTGAACTTTAGCACTGCATACCATTTTCAGACAGATGGACAGACATAAATATTTAATCAGGTGCTTGAGGATATGCTTCACATGTATGTGATGGACAAACCAACCAAGTGGGAAGATTACTTACACTTGGTAGAGTTTGCTTACAACAATGCACAGCATGAATCCTTGGGGATGAGTCTATATGAAGCCTTGTATGGAAGAAGGTGTAGGACATTAGTGACTTGGGATAACCTAGTGAACAGAGTTATGCTTGGACCAAAATTTTTCAAGGAAATGGAGCAAGAGGTTGTAAAGATTAGGCAGAATCTAAAAGCACCACAAGACAGAGAGAAAAGCTATGCAGATAAGCATAGGATGGACAAAGAGTTCAGTGTTGGGGACCATGTTTACCTCATAGTAAAGGCAAGGAAAATTTATTTGAAGCTTGGAAGTTGTGCCAAGCTGTCACCTAGATATTGTGGGTTGTTTGAAGTGCTTGAAAGAATAGGGCATGTTACATATAGATTTGCATTGCCTGCTAGTACCAGAGCTCATAATTTTTTTCATGTTTCTTTGCTTAAGAAATATGTACATGATTCTAACCATGTGATAAATTGGGATGTGATTCAGGTGGAACCCAAGGGAAAGTTCCAAATCGAGCCAATGCACATCCTCGACGGGAAGGTCACAATGCTCTGGAACCCGGCCATAGGGTAGGTAAAGGTGCAATGGGAGCATCGTGGACCTGAAGGGGCTACATGGGAGCTGGAGGATGCCCTGTGATTGGCACATCCATTTTTGTTCAATTCTACGGAACACTGAGGCAGTACCAATGTAGCATTTTGTTCAGATTTTGTAAAGCAATGGGGATAGTGCTATTGAAGGGGGAGGGGAATGTAACACCCTAGTTTTGACCCTGTTTTGCATTAATATACATGATACACATATTGTAAATAAAAATCATGTGGAGTTAAAGGCAAAGGCCCCACCATGATTTGCTTATGCTATTTTTTAAATTGAAATGGTCACTGATGGTATATCGGGACATGCGGCATACATATTAAGTTGTGGCACCATGTAACTATGCATTTTAATTAATAACCCAGCTATCTATGTTCATTGCAACTAAATTGAGAAGGTGCATGATTTCCTAAGGCTAAGGAGGGGAAAAGTTAAATCCTGAGCTGTGGGGGGGGGGGGGAAGCCATGTGTCACCACTCTCTTCACTCATCCTCCCTTGTCTCATCCAACCACCACTCTTAATCATTCAGTTGTTAGTGGGGCATCTATTCGCTGACAGCAAGACCACTATGCCAGGATTGCCATTCTCCCCATGCATCTACACTCTCTACATGACGCACCTTATAAATTGTGGATGGTCTCTCCAGTATCCAAGTGGTGGTTGTCCATCCACCTTCACACGGGCTGAGTTAAAAAGATCAAAAATCCATGATGTGGGGTTCGCCATTCCTCTTGCACCACCTTGCTAGTCTGTGAATCTTATTCCCATGTTCACGCACAGCATTGGTCTTTTCCCACCATTGTTACACTGTTGTGGTTTTTCTCACCGATTGCTGGTTGCAGCTTCCTCCATGCATTGTTGATCCTGGTTTTCCCTGTACAATGTGGAAATAACTATAGATTGCTGTGTTTTCCTCTGTGGTTCGTTGGCTGTTATTCCATCATGGAATTGTGTTCATGATTGCATTTCTAGCTATGTGTTTTAGCTGTGTCTTTCTCCCCTCATGCACATATTGAGAATCGGTTCTCTTTTCCTTTTCTGGTTTGTGTATTTTCCTTCAACAATTGCAGTGAATATTGTGTCTTGTGGGCTTAGAGTTGCTCGTGGGATGTTAATGGCCATGATTGCTAGACTGTGTTTTCCCCGGTAAAAGTTTAAATAGTTGTTTGGATGCTTGCATGCAGTGGTTTTGTCCTCAGACTGCATTGGAGTGGTAAATGAGGCCCTAAGGTGCTTGATAAACTTGGTGGGTTGAGAACCACACATACAGAGCCACTGAGCTAGTCTTCTTCTCCACAACCCCTGAATAGCACTGTAAGGGAGATCAGGTTCTGAGGGACTGCGTTGCAAAGAAAGGACTGATTTCCTTGTGTTGGGTGTGTGTGGGTGTTCTAGAAGCCAGTCTAGTTCTGGTGTCGATGCACCAACTTAGCATTAGCCTTTTCCAGCTCTTGGATGGCCTGATAAACCCAAATTTGTTGGCTTGGCTAATCTACTATTCTCCTGATAAACCCAATTGTGTTGGCTTGGCGAAACTGTGTACCCTTTTGGTGTTGTTATCCTTGGCTATTTGTAAGCTTGTTAGTTCCTTATTCCTTGGGGAATCATGCCCGAATCGGGGGTGGCAGCGTTGCTGACAGATTAAAGAGCATGCGGGCCTATGGTTGGATGGAACATTGCAGCAACAGAGCTGGTTGTAGAACAAGTTCTCTATAAAGATAAGTACTCTTGCCTAATTTGTTTCTGCAATTATATATTTACCATTGATGAATGAGGATATACATGTTAAATGCTGATCTATATATGCATGAATGCTGATTGATATGTCTTGCTTCCATTGTGTATATGAATGATTATGCTTCATAAAATGCTTTATGTTTTAAGTATCATTCTTCAGCACTCTATGTATGTATCTTCATGTCCATGGGGATATATGCCCAGATGATTTGACGTATAGTAGTGTCATCTTCATCGGTCAGAGGGTCAGGGACACTGCACAAAACCCAACAGGTTTGTTGCATCCTTTTCCATTTACAGAATAGAAATGGGAAGTTATTTCCATGGATTTTATTACAGGATTGCCAATGACTTGGAGACAACATGATTCCATCATGGTTGTGGTGGTCAAGTTGACAAAGGAAGCACATTTTATACCGATTAAATCTACGCATAATGCTGATGACATTGCAAAGATCTTCATGAAGGATATTTTAAAATTGGATGGATTTCCTAAGGCAATAGCCTCTGACAGAGATGTCAAGTTCAATTCAAATTTTTGGTGCGGATTGTTTTCATATTTGGGTACAAAGTTGAATTTCAGCACTTGCTACCATCCTCAAACTGATGGGAAGATAGAGACAGTTAACTAGGTGCTTGAAGACATCCTTCAAATGTATGTGATGGAAAAACCAACCAAGTGGGAAGATTATTTACACTTGGTAGAGTTTTCTTATAACAACCGACAACAACCATCCTTGGGGATGAGTCCATATGAAGCTTTGTATAAAAGGAGGTGTAGGACACTAGTGACTTGGGATAATCTAGTGAAAATAGTTGTGCTTGGTCCATAATTGCTCAAGGAGATGGGGCAGGAGGTTTTAAATATTAGGAAGAATCTGAAAGCAACCCAGGACAGACAAAAAAGCTATGTAGATAAGCATAGGGTGAATAGAGAATTTAGTGTTGGGGATCATGTTTACCTTAGAGTGAGGGAAAACAAGAGTTCCTTGAAACTTGGAAGTTATGCCAAGCTATCACCTAGATACTATGGGTCATTTGAAGTGCTTGAAAGAATAGGTCCAGTTGCATATAGAATTGCATTGCGTACTAGTGCTAGGGCTCATAATTTTGTTTATGTTTCTTTTCTTAAGAGATATGTACTTGATCCTAACCATGTAATAAATTGGGATGTGATTCAGGTGGAACCTGTGGGAGAATTCCAAATCGAGCCAATGCGTATCCTCACCAGGAAGGTCACAATGCTCTGGAACCGAGCCATAGGGAAGGTAAAGGTGCAATGGGAGCACTACTGTCCTGAAGAGGCTACATGGGATCTGGAGGATTCCATGCGATTGGCACATCCATTTTTGTTCAATTCTGCAGAGCACTAAATTCGGTACCAGCATAGCATTTTTGTTCAATTTTTTAAAGCACCGAGGACAAGGCTATTGAAGGGGGAGGGGAATGTAACACCCTAGTTTTGACCCCATTTGCATTAAATATATATGATGTAAATATTAATCATGGTGAGGAACTCAAGGCCAAGGACCCATCATCAATTTATCATTTTATGTATCAGCAATTAAAAACGATGCATATGGTTATGTGCTATCAAGGTGCAGTACAATTTGAGACATCATACAAATATGCAATTTAATTAAAAACCCACAATCAACTATGTCAATGCAACAAATAATGAGATGGGGGCATGATTTCCTAATGAACGGGGAGGGGGAATGTTTAACCTTCATCCTTTGGGGAGAATCCATGTGTCAAAAGGAAACACCCAAAAATGTATGCCCATTCCCCTCATGTAGTCACATTTCATCTTCCCTCATTTTTTGGGGAGCAGCAGGATGTTTTGATCATCCATCCTTTACATTTTCAGTTTCTTTTTCCCTCAATGGACACGCAGAGTCCATCATTTGAATCTCACCAAAAATGTTATGGTCCATTCTGATCATTCCCTATTCCATTATATGCATGTGCACTATTTGTTTGTCCTGCTTGTAGAATATTGCTTTGTTTTGAGTTGTTTGCCTGTTATTACCATCCAAAGTGTTGTTGTGCAATGGTCTCCTTTGTAACAGAGTGAGTGGAATCCTATTTTGCTGTGTTGAAATTATGGTTTTCTATGTGTGCATATTTTTGCCTTGGTCTAAACTGGTTTGGAGTGGGATTGGGTCTGAACTAGCTTGATAAGCCTAGCGTAGGAAGGAACCTCACAAATATATCTATAGGGGTTGGTTTTGTTCTTTGTACACCATGAAAAACACTAGAATGAAACGCATAGCCTAAGGGACTATGTAGAAGAGGAGGGGATGCTTCGTTCTATTGGGTGTGTAGATTGTTTAGGAGCCAAGCTGATGTAGTGCGGGTGTCCATAGATCCGTGGTTGAGGTCACTAGCTTAGCGGTTCAATCTTTCCATCTCCTTTACATCCTGATAAACCCATGTTTTAGTTGGCTTGGATGGTCCTTAATGTGAATGTTGTCTTGTTTGACTCCATCCTGATAAACCCAATAGTATATTGGCTTGTTTGTATGCAGCTTGATAAACCCAACTGTGTTGGATTGGCTGAATTTTGTTGTATCCTTGGAAATGTGTGAGCCTACCAGTGTTATTTATCCTTGTGGGAATCATGCCTAGCTTAGGGTGGAAGTGCTGTTGAGATATTGATAAGAGAATTGGTCTATGGTTGGGTGGAACGTTGCAGCAACGTAACTAGTTGTGGAACAAAATTCTTTCAAAGATAAGTATCTCTGTGTTAATCTTTGCAATTGTAATTGCTTAGTGAAATATGATGAACATGCCTAATGTGTTTAATCGATGAATTGATTCCACCGTATAATTACAATTATATGAATCTATGTATGTTTCATTCAATGCATTTTTAAATTACGTTATGGTGGTTAGATGGATGGATTGGTGATGGCATGAATGATCAAATCTATCCAAGACTTCTGTTAACAGGTTAAATTTTCCTTTGACAACTCTTCTTTCAGCAACTTCCAAGATGTGGGATGTGGGATACAGAAAGAACCTTCTATACGCTCTATTCCCCACATATTTTCCTTCCGCAACTCTCCTTTCCCCATATGGGATGCAGGATGTGGCTTCACTATCTCTATTTCTGCAACTGATTATTTTCACAACGGTCTATTGCACATGCGGGATGCAAGATGTGGAATACGAGATGTAGAATGTGGAATGCGGGATGTGGGACCTCAATTTCCATAATTCCCCGATTTCACTGACTCAAGCTTTCTGCATTGTTGATTCTTGCATGTTTTTTCTCAACCGTTGATCTATTCCCATATGCGAAACATACTATGACCGTCGATTTTTGTTGTGATTTTATCTGTTTTTCGATATCTCTGATATTTTTCTTCATAGATTGTTGGATTGAGCATAGAAAGAATCAATTTCTCTGCTATTGGGAAGTAAGATAATTTACATAGAGTTGAATAGATTGAACTTTGATATGGATGCTCTTGCAACAATTTAGAGCGAGCAGTTATGGGCGTGTTTCTCTCTCCAGTGGACAGGAGGGGACGTGACATGTAAGTAGGCACTAATGACCTAACTTACAAAGATATATTCATATGGGTGACTTCTACCATCTCAGCTTAATGACCTTGAACCCACGATCTTTCTAACCTATTTCTTTCTAACCATTGCATCTCTACACGCCTTTTGACATGGATCCAATATGTCACATTCTTTCTTTGTTGTGTCCTTTCCTTCTATCGTTCCTTTTATTCTATCGCAGCTTCTCTTATGTTGCGACATCTTTTCTGTCACATATTCTCTTCTTTTGCCGCTTCTCTTCTTCAATTGCGTCTTTCCTTAACCACTTCCTCTTTATCTACCTTTGTTGCACATCATTTTCCTTCTTTTCCTTCATCTGCTCTTAATTCCTTATTTCTATCACTACCTCTGTTGTAGCTCATTTCTCTTGTTTTTCGTTAGCTCTTTTCATACTTAAGCAGAATTCTAAGTGAATTCTTCTTACCTCTCCCTAGGCCCAAGATATCCTATCACTACATTAGATACATGAAATTGATCTGTTATGCCTCATCATCATTGTCTATGTATTATTTAATCTAGCCTACAAGTGATATTATCTCACATTTTGGACATAAGGGATATTTATAAATTTCAATAAATTAGCCTCTTTTTGTACATATTTTCATCCTTCCATGTTCTCGATAAGGCGAGTTAATTTTTCTATGTTTTATGTCTATACTCGAATTTTATTCCGACATCATTCTCCCAAATCACTTTTTCTCCTTTATCGACCCATGTATTATATTTTGACATTATCGTGATTTCCCTTGGATTGTACAATGCATGAATTCATCAACTTCAAGGTCCCTTCAATTTATGTCTGAGTCATGAAGAGAAGTCTCTCCCAATTCTATAAGTTGGCATTGTTTTCACTTAGCTCACCACCCTGGTTAATACTTTGTCGATCCTTGCTCTAGTATTTGTGACTTGATTTTTCATTCTTCATCTTCCATTCACCATCATTTATTTCTTCCAAATATTAAACAATTCCCTTAACATCCTCGGTTTGGTGTTCTAGTCACAATAGGTGGATTTGGGACAGTTGATCATGGATATGGCTGCTTGGAAAAATCAAATAAAAGAGTCCAATTTAATTCCATGGTACCATCAATCACAATTCAACAGGATTACTTCTTATTCATTTTCCAACTTAAGTAGGAATATTGATATCTTCAAATAATAACAACAATGGGAATTCGATCTTGTGAATCATATTAGGGTCGAGCACACTTATTTCAACTCATCGTCTTCGACATTGGAACTTCTTCCTTTACTGTAGTCACCAGATTTTTTGGAGTTGACTCCAATGAATATGGACTTGTACCTTACACTACCTTCTATCATCCATGAAGATATTGACCTCTAATTGCATCTATGAGTCGTCTTTATCTTATATTCACTTCAATTTTTTTCATGATGGGACTGACTCAACTTCGATTGTGTTCATCTCAGTATCTCTATTTTTATTCCCAATATGTAGCTTGATCTAATATGAGCTTCGAAGATCCACGTTTTTTAATCACAGTTTTGAATATAATATAAAACTTTCTTCTTACGCAATTCGTATGTATTACTTGTACATGTGTCCCCTTACCATGTTTATCCATGAAAATCCACACTTTGGATAATAATAGCTATGCATTTCAAAATATACAATAACAATCTTCAAACAAATTCTACATCTAATAGTATACTACTTTAGTCCTCAATTTCTTGACGTAGCTATTTGAACTCAAGGATCTTGCATAAACCCTTTAGCTTAGCAATAAAAGGAAGAAATTGTTTTCTACTTGAACTATTTTAGCATTGTTCATATATTCTAGGCACTATTGAGTTACTTATAAAATTGAGGCACAACAATCTTAGAATCAGGGTATGTATTGATTACAGATAGTTGAACAAGGTTACTATGAAGAATAAATATCCTTTGCCTAGGATTGATGACCTCTTTGATCAAATGAGAGGAGAAAAGGTATTTTGCAAGATTGACTTGAGGTCTGGTTACCATCAGGTGGGAATCAAGGATGAAGACATTCATAAGACAGCCTTCAAGACAAGGTATGGACATTATGAGTTTGTAGTGGTACCGTTTGGTTCTCAAATGCACCAGCTACATTTATGTGCCTTATGAACAGTATCTTCAGTAAGTATTTGGACAAGTTTGTTCTTGTTTGTTCTTATGAGTCAAGAAAGCTGAAGGAGCATGAGAATAACTATGCCACTCATGAATTAGAGCTTGCATCCATAGTACATGCTCTCAAGATGTGGAGACATTACTTGATGGGTAGAAGATTTGAACTCAGAACAGATCACTGTGGACTGAAGTACTTGTTTGATCTTCCTACTATGAATGCTAGGCAAGCGAAATGGCTGTAATTTTATGTGAGTTTGAATTCAAAATCAAGAACATAAAAGGGAAAGAGAAAAAGGTAGATGATGCACTCAGTAGGAAGGTATAGGAAATGCATGTGGCATCTCTGAGTATTTGCCAATCAGATTTGAGGCAGCAGATTAAAAATCATGTTGCCGAGGATGAATTGTATGAGAAGGTAAAAGACAAATTGCAGCAACAAGGTCTTGAGAAGAGGTATGAGTGATTAAAATTGGAAGAAGATGGACTTCTCACTTATAAAGGAAGAATTTATATTCCGAATGTAGCAGATTTGAGGAGAGTTGTTATGGATGAAATCGATCAAGCTCCGTATTTTGGTCACCCATGATATCAGAAGACAATTGCTACAGCTAGAAAATAGTACTTTTGGCCAGGAATGAAAAGGGACATGGCTGAATACATTTCAACGTGCATGAAATGTCAACGGGTAAAGGTTGAGCATCAACATTTAGCAGGTTTTTTGCATCCTTTGCCAGTTCCGGAATGGAAATAGGAAGTTATTTCCATGGATTTTATTACAGGATTGTCAATAACTTGGAGACAACATAATTCCATGGTTGTGGTAGACAAGTTGACCAAAGTAGCACATTTTATACCAATGAAGTCTCTGCACAAGACTGATAACATTGCAAGGATTTTCATGAAGGAGATTTTCAAATTGCATGGATTGCTAAAGGCAATAATTTCTGACAGAGATGTCAAGTTCACTTCCAATTTTTGGAAGGGGTTGTTTGCATATTTAGATACCAAGTTGAACTTCAGCACTGCATACCATCCTCAGAAAGATGGACAGACAGAAAGATTTAATCAGGTGCTTGAAGATATGCTTCGCATGTATGTGATGGACAAACCAACCAAGTGGGAAGATTCCTTACACTTGGTAGAGTTTGCTTACAAGAATGGACAGCAGGCATCCTTGGGGATGAGTCTGTATGAAGCCTTGTATGGAAGAAGGTGTAGGACATTAGTGACTTGGGATAACCTAGTGAACAGAGTTATGCTTGGACCAAAATTGCTCAAGGAAATGGAGCAAGAGGTTGTAAAGATTAGGCAGAATCTGAAAGTAGCACAGGACAGAGAGAAAATCTATGCAGATAAGCATAGGATGAATAGAGAGTTCGGTGTTGGGGACCATGTTTACCTCAGAGTAAAAGCCAGGAAAAGTTCCTTGAATCTTGGAAGTTGTGCCAAGATGTCACCTAGATATTGTGGGCCATTTGAAGTGCTTGAAAGAATAGGGCATGTTGCATATAGATTTGCATTGCCTGCTAGTACTAGAGCTCATAATGTTTTTCATGTTTCTTTACTTAAGAAATATTTACATGATCCTAACCATGTGATAAATTGGGATGCGATTCAGGTGGAACTCGAGGGAGAGTTCCAAATCGAGCCAATGCGCATCCTCAATAGGAAGGTCACAATGCTCTGGAACCGGGCCATAGGGTAGGTAAAGGTGCAATGGGACCATCATGGACCTAAAGGGGCTACATGGGAGCTAGAGGATGCCGTGGGATTGGCACATCCATTTTTGTTCAATTTTGTGGAACACTAAGGTGGTACCAGTGTAGCATTTTGTTTAGATTTTGTAAAGCACTGAGGACAGTGCTATTGAAGGTGGAGGGGAATGTAACACCCCAGTTTTGACCCCATTTTGCATTAATAAACATGATACACATATTGTAAATAATCATGCTATGGAGTTAAAGGCAAAGGTCCCACCATGATTTGGTTATGCTATTTTTTGGATTGAAATGGTCACCGATGGTATATCAGGACATGTGACATACATATTAAGTTGTGGCACCATGTAACTATGCATTTTAATTAATAACCCAGCTAGCTTTGTTCACTGCAACTAAATTGAGAAGGGGCATGATTTCATAAGGGTAAGGAGGGGAAAAGTTAAATCTTGAGCCATGGGGGGGGGAAGCCATGTGTCACCACTCTCTTCACTCATCCTCCCTTATCTCATCCAACCACCACCCTTAATTGTTCAGTTGTTAGTGGGGAATCTATTCGCTAACAGCAAGACCACTACACCAGGATTGCCATTCTCTCCATGCACCTGCACTCTCTACACGACGCACCTTCTAAATTGTGGATGGTCTCTCCACTATCCAAGCAGTGGCTGTCCATCCACCTTCACGTGGGATGAGTTAAAAAGATCGACAATCCATGATGTGGGGTTCACCATTCCTCTTACATCGCCTTTCTAGTCTGTGAATCTTATTCCCCTATTCACGCAGAGCATTGGTCTTTTCCCACCATTGTTACACTGTTGTGGTTTTTCTCATCGATCGTTGGTTGCAACTTCCTCCACGCATTGCTGATCTTGTTTTTCCCTGTACAATGTGGAAATTACTGTAGATTGTTGTGTTTTCCTCTATGGTTCGTTGGCTGTTATTCCATCGTGGAATTGTGTTCATGATTGCATTTCTAGCTATGTGTTTCAGCTATGTCTTGCTCCCCTCATGCACAAATTGAGAATCCGTTCTCTTTTCGTTTTCTGGTCTGTGTATTTTCGTTCAACAATTACAGTGAATATTGTGTCTTGTTGGCTTAGAGTTGCTCATGGGCTATTAATGGCCACAATTGCTAGACTGTGTTTTCCTCGATAAAAGTTTGAATAGCTGTTTGGCTGCTTGCATGCAGTGGTTTTGTCCTTAGACTGCATTGGAGTGGTAAATGAGGGACTAAGGTGCTTGATAAACCTGGTGGTTTGAGAACCACACATACAGAGCCGCTGAGCTAGTCTTCTTCTCCACAACCCCTGAATAGCACTGTAAGGGAGATCAGGTTCTGAGGGACCGCGTTGCAGAAAAAGGACTGATTTCCTTGTGTTGGGTGTGTGTGGGTGTTCTAGAAGCCAGTTTGGTTCTGGTGTCGGTGCACAAACTTAGAATTAGCCTTTCCCAGCTCTTGGGTGGCCTGATAAACCCAAATTTGTTGGCTTGGCTAATCTGTTATTCTCTTGATAAACCCAACTATGTTGGCTTGGCGAAACTGTGTACCCTTTTGGTGTTGTTATCCTTGCCTATGTGTAAGCTTGTTAGTTCCTTATTCCTTGGGGAATCATGCCCAGCTCGGGGGTGGTAGCGTTGCTGACAGATTAAAGAGCATGTGGGCCTATGGTTGGGTGGAACATTGCAGCAATGTAGCTGGTTGCGGAACAAGTTCTCTATAAAGATAAGTACTCTTGCCTAACTTGTTTCTGCAATTATATATTTACCATTGATAAATGAGGATATACATGTTAAATGTTGATCTATATATGCATGAATGCTGATTGATATATTTTGATTCCATTGTGTATATGAATGATTATGCTTCATAAAATTCTTTATGTTTTAAGTATCATTCTTCAGCACTATATGTATGTATCTTCATGTCCATGGGGCTAGATTCCCAGATGATTTGACATATAGTAGTGTCGTCTTCACCAGTCAGAGGGTCAGGGACACTACACAAAACCAAACAAGTTTGTTGCATCCTTTTCCATTTACAGAATAGGAATGGGAAGTTATTTCCATGGATTTTATTACAGGATTTCCAATGACTTGGAGACAACATGATTCCATCATGGTTGTGGTGGACAAGTTGACAAAGGAAGCACATTTTTTATCGGTTAAATCTACGCATAATGCTGATGACATTGCAAAGATATTCATGCTGGATATTTTCAAATTGGATGGATTTCCTAAGGCAATAGCCTCTGACAGAGATGTTAAGTTCAATTCCAATTTTTGGAGGGGATTGTTTTCATATTTGGGTACAAAGTTGAATTTCAGCACTTCCTACCATCCTCAAACTGATGGGTAGATAGAGAGATTTAACTAGGTGCTTGAATACATCCTTCACATGTATGTGATGGAAAAACCAACCAAGTGGGAAGATTATTTACACTTGGTATATTTTTCTTATAAAAACCAACAACAAGCATCCTTGGGGATGAGTCCATATGAAGCTTTGTATGGAAGGAGGTATAGGACACTAGTGACTTGGGATAATCCAATGAAAAGGGTTGTTCTTGGTCCATAATTTCTCAAGGAGATGGGGTAGGAGGTTTTAAAGATCATGAAGAATTTGAAAGCAACCCAGGACAGACAAAAAAGCTATGCAGATAAGCATAGGGTGAATAGAGAGTTCAGTGTTGGGGATCATGTTTACCTTAGAGTGAGGGAAAATAAGAGTTCCTTGAAACTTGGAAGTTATGCCAAGCTATCACCTAGATACTGTGGGTCATTTGAAGTGCTTGAAAGAATAGGTCTAGTTGCATATAGAATTGCATTGCCTACTAGTGCTAGGGCTCATAAGTTTTTTTATGTTTCTTTGCTTAAGAGATATGTACATGATCCTAACCATGTGATAAATTGTGATGTGATTCAGGTGGAACCTGTGGGAGAATTCCAAATCGAGCCAATGCGTATCCTCGCAAGGAAGGTCACAATGCTCTAGAACCGAGCCATAGGGAAGGTAAAGGCGCAATGGGAGCAATACTATCCTGAAGAGGCTACATGGGATTTGGAGGATTCCATACGATTACCAAATCCATTTTTGTTCAATTCTGCAGAGCACTAAAGGCGGTACCAGCATAGCATTTTTGTTCAATTTTTTAAAGCACCGAGGACAAGGCTGTTGAAGGGGGAGGGGAATGTAACACCCCAATTTTGACCCCATTTGCATTAAATATATATGATCTAAATATTAATCATGGTGAGGAACTCAAGGCCAAGGACCCATCATCAATTTATCATTTTGTGTATCGACAATTAAAAACGATGCATATGGTTATGTGCTATCAAGGTACAGTACAATTTGAGACATCATACAAATACGCAATTTAATTAAAAACCCACAATCAACTATGTCAATGCAACAAATAATAAGATGGGGGCATGATTTCCTAAGGAACGAGGAGGGGGAATGTTTAACCTTGAGCCTTTGGGGAAAAGCCATGTGTCAAAAGGAAACACCCAAAAACATATGCCCATTCCCCTCATGTACTCACATTTCATCTTTCCTCATGTTTTGGGGAGTGGCGGGATGTTTTGATCATCCATCCTTTACGTTTTCAGTTTCATTTTCCCTCAATGGGCATGCAGAGTCCATCATCTAACTCTCACCAAAAATGTTATGCTCCATTCTGATCATTCCCTATTCCATTATGTGCATGTGCACTGTGTGTTTGTCCTGCTTGCAGAATCGTTCTTTGTTTTGAGTTGTTCGCGTGTTGTTACCATCCCCAGTGTTGTTGTGCAATGGTCTCCTTTGTAAAAGAGTGAGTGGAATCCTGTTTTGCTGTGTTGAAATTATGGTTTTTTGTGTGTGCATATTTTTTCCTTGGTCTAAACTGGTTTGGAGTGGGATTGGGTCTGAACTAGCTTGATAAGCCTAGTGTAGGAAGGAACCTCACAAATATATCTATAGGGGTTGGTTTTGTTTTTTGGACACCATGAAAAACACTGGAATGAAACGCATAGCCTAAGGGACTGTGTAGAAGAGAAGGGGATGCTTCATTGTGTTGGGTTTGTAGATTGTTTAGGATCCAAGCTGATCTAGTGCAGGTGTCCATAGATTAGTGGTTGAGCTCACTAGCTTAGCAGTTCAATATTTCCAGCTCGTTTACATCTTGATAAACCCATGTTTTAGTTGTCTTGGGTGGTCCTTAATGTGAATGTTGTCTTGTTTGACTCCATCCTGATAAACCCAATAGTATATTGGCTTGTTTGTTTGCAGCTTGATAAACCCAATTGTGTTGGATTGGCTGAATTTTGTTGTATCCTTGGCAATGTGTGAGCCTACTAGTGCTATTTATTCCTTGTGGTAATCATGCCTAGTTTAGGGGTGGAAGTGATGCTGAGATATTGATGAGAGAACTGTTCTATGGTTGGGTGGAACGTTGCAGCAACGTAGCTGGTTGCAGAACAAAATTCTTTCAAAGATAAGTATCTCTGTGTTAATCTTTGCAATTGTAATTGCTTAGTGAAATATGATGAACATGCCTAATGTGTTTAATCGATGAATTGATTCCACTGTATAATTTCAATTATATGAATCTGTGTATGTTTCATTCAATGCATTTTTACGTTATGGTGGTTAGATGGATGGATTGGTGATGGCATGAATGATCAAATCTATCCAAGTCTTCTGTTAATAGGTTAAAGTTTCCTTCGACAACTCTTCTTTCAGCAACTTCTAGGATGTGGGAAGTGGGATATGGAAAGAACCTTCTATAAGATCTATTTCCCACATATTTTCCTTCCGCATCTCTCCTTTCCCCATATGGGATGCAGGATGTGGCTTGACTATCTCTATTTCTGCAACTGATTATTTTCGCAATGGTCTATTGCACATGCGGGATGCAAGATATGGAATACGGGATGTAGAATACAGAATGCGGGATGTGGGACTCAATTTCCATATTTCCTCGATTTCATAGACTCAAGCTTTCTGCACTGTTGATTCTTGCGTGTTTTTTCTCAACCGTTGATCTATTCCCATATGCGAAACATGTTATGACCGTCGATTTCTGTTGTGATTTTATCCGTTTTTTAATATCTCTGATATTTTTCTTCGTAGATTGTTGGATTGAGCACAGAAAGAATCAATTTCTCTACTATTGGGAAGTAAGATAATTTACATAGAGTTGAATAGATTTAACTTTGAGATGGATGGTCCTGCAACAATTTAGAGCGAGTAGTTATGGGCGCGTTTCTCTCTACAATGGACAGGAGGGGATGTGACATGTAAGTAGGCACTAATGACCTAACTTACAAAGATATATTCATATGGGTGACTTCTACCATATCTTAATGACCTCGAACCCACGATCTTTCTAACCTATTTCTTTCTAACCATTGCATCGCTACATGCCTTCTAACATGGATCCAATATGTCACATTCTTTCTTTGTTGTGTCCTTTCCTTCTATCATTCCTTTTATTCTATCACAGCTTCTCTTATGTCGCAACATCTTTTCTGTCACATATTCTCTTCTTTTGCCACTTCTCTTCTTCAATTGCGTCTTTCCTTAACCGCTTCCTCTTTATCTACCTTTGTTGCACATCATTTTCCTTCTTTTCCTTCATCTACTCTTCCTTCCTTATTTCTATCAATACCTCTGTTGTAGCTCATTTCTCTTGTTTTTCCTTAGCTCTTTTCATACTTAAGCAGAATTCTAAGTGAATTCTTCTTACCTCTCCCTAGGCCCAAGATATCCTGTCACTACATTAGATACATGACATTAGAGGAAATTTCAACTCAAAATGGGCCTCCTAAAATGAAATACTAAAATAATAGTTAAAATAATAAAATAATATTTATTAATTTTGGAGGAAGAAAAAAAAACTACTTTTTTGTTTGTATTTTTGACATATCTCCCCGTGTTTTTACTCAAATTTCGATCACGAGAGCTCAAATTTAATTCCGCATCATTCCACATCCAACGAGCTCTCCAGATCGAAATTTGAGTAAAAACACGGGGAGATATGTAAAAAATACAAACAAAAAAGGTAGTTTTTTTTATGATCCCTATCCCCAAATTTATATTAAAAAAGTGTTTAAGACCTATATGGTATTTCAAATTTAAATCAATTTCATTGGCTAACACATGATGACATGGAATTTGAATAAAAGTTAAAAGGCCCATTTTGAGTTGAAATTTCCTCTAATGAATTGATCTGTTATGCCTCATCATCATTGTCTATGTATTATTTAATCTAGTCTACAAGTGATATTATCTCACATTTTGGACATAAGGGATATTTATAAATTTCAATAAACTAGCCTCTTTTTGTACATATTTTCATCCTTCCATGTTCTTGATAAGGCCAATTAGTTTTTCCATGTTTTATGTCTGTACTCGGATTTTATTCCAACATCATTCTCCCAAATCACTTTTTCTCCTTTATCGACCCATGTATTAAATTTTGACATTATCGTGATTTCCCTTGGATTGTACAATGCATGAATTCATCAACTTCAAGGTCCCTTCAATTTATGTTTGATCCATGAAGAGAAGTCTCTCCCAATTCTATAAGTTGGCATTGTTTTCACTTAGCTCACCACCCTGGTTAATACTTTGTTGATCCTTTCTCTAGTATCTGTGACTTGATTTTTCATTCTTCATCTTCCCTTCACCATCATTTATTTCTTCCAAATATTAAGCAATTCCCTTAACATCCTCGGTTTGGTGTTCCAATCACAACAGGTGGATTTGGGACAGTTGATCATGGATATGGGTGCTTAGCAAAATCAAATAAAAGAGTCCAATTTAATTCCATGGTACCATCAATCACAATTCAACAGGATCACTTCTTAGTCATTTTCCAACTTAAGTAGGAATATTGATATCTTCAAACAATAACAACAACATGAATTTGATCTTATGAATCATATTAGGGTCGAGCACACTTATTTCAACTCATCGTCTTCGACATTTGGAACTTCTTCCTTTGCTGCAGTCACCAGAGTTTTTGGAGTTGACTCCAATGAATATGGAATTGTACCTTACACTACCTTCTATCATCCATGAAGATATTGACCTCGAATTGCATCTATGAGTCGTCTTTATCTTATATTCACTTCAATTTTTTTCATGATGGAACTAACTCAACTTCGATTGTGTTCATCTCAGTATCTCTATTTTTATTTCCAATATGTAGCTTGATCTAATATGAGCTTGGAAGATCCACGTTTTTTAATCACAGTTTTGAATATAATATAAAACTTTCTTCTTGCGCAATTCGTATGTATTACTTGTACATGTGTCCCCTTACCATGTTTATCCATGAAAATCCACAGTTTGGATAATAATAGCTACGCATTTCAAAATATACAATAACAATATTCAAACAAATTCTACATCTAATAATATACTAATTTAGTCCTCGAATTCTTGATGTACCTATTTGAACTCAAGGATCTTGCATAAACCCTTTAGGTTAGCAATAAAAGGAAGAAATTGTTTTCTACTTGAACTATTTTAGCATTGCTCATATATTCTAGGCACTATTGAGATACTTATAAAATTGAGGCACAACAATCTTAGAATCAAGATAAAAGTTACTACAAATTGATATAGATCAATTTACTCATTGAATGCCAGAAATAGTGCAAAGGATTTCAGATGTGTATTTCTTAATAATTAATCAGAAGAGACAGATTACAATACAATACAATGGCATGAATATCCAAGAAATTTGAATCCAATAGAGATCATTTGAATTGAGTGCATAAGAGTGGCTTACTTGTCAATTAACACCACTCAACACATCTATTTACCACTTAACTCTAACATATTTGACTCTAACAGACTCAAAGGCATTTTAGACTAGGTCTGACTGAATAAAACTCAACTACATGAAAACAAGTAGGTGAAGGCGTCTACTTGACTTAAGTTAGCTAAGATAACTGAATTGAGTCACCAAAATTAGGTGAGGATTCCTTTAACGCAATAGTTAATTGAATTTAGCTCGATAATTAGGTGAAATCATGAGAAATTTTCATTTACCACTCCATTTAATTGAAAATTATGTGAAGCATTTCCCAGTTGACTGAGTAGGGTGCACAAAGAAAGCATATCAACCCAGATTTGCTCCCTGATTGAAGGAGGAGGCTCAGTTAGGCTCCTCAATTGAAGGAGGAGATCCAGTTTGATGATGTAGACACATGTTTGATTCAAAAATTAGGATAAGTGGTAAATTAGGATAATTAATCCAAATAATTATGTGTGGTTGGAAAATGATTCCAAAACCCACCCTTAATCTAGTATGATGTGGAGGAGTAAAAAAAAAGGGCCCCGACAACAAAGGTTATAGGTCACCCTTTACATAAATAATCCTAAAATACTCAAAAATCTAATTGAGGAAAAGAGGAAAAACCCAGTGGGAAAGAAAACCCCCCCTGATACTAAACACTTAAAATATAATCTATCTTCACCATGATGGAAATCACCCTAGTAGTGAATGAAGGTAAGATAACTTCTTCTCAGTGAATCTCTTGGTGAAAATGTATGCAATTTGCTCATTTGTGGGGAAATATTGCAGAACAATTATTATATCATGCACAAGATCTCTGATATAGTGCATGTGGATATTGATGTGTTTGGATCTCTATCTTTGAACCAGATCTATTGAGTTCTTGATAGCACTCTTATTGTCACAAAAAATGACAGTATAAGTGGTGCTACCAGTGTCGAACTATGCTATAATACCTTGCAACCAAACTAATTGAATGCATGCATTGACCGCTCCCCAATACCCTTCCTCTACTAAAGATAAGGTAATTATTTCCTGCTTTTTGCTTGACCAGAAAATAGGCCCACCACCAAACATGAAAACATATCTAGAATTGGACTGTCGATCAATTCTATCTCGATCCCAATCTGAATCCGTGAATCCTACTAAGTTTAGATCAGAATATGTAGCATAGTAGATGCCAAAGTGTCTAGTACCCTCACTTACTGTATAAACCTTTTGTATGTACTCCAATGAATTTGATGAGGTTGTTTCATGTACCTTGATACAACATTCATGACATAATAAATATCATGCCTCAAATGTGTAAAGAAAGTATAGAAGTATTCCAATCAATTGATGGTAGAGAGTAGAATCCACCAAAGATGTAGAACCCCCCTCTCCTCAAGACTGATTCTTAAGAGGAATGGGAATGGTGCAGCATTAAATACTTCCATATTAAAATTAATTATCAGGTCTAAAGCATATTTTTATTGGGTGGCCATGATCCCACCAAAATTTTGAGTAATTTCTAGGCCAAGGAATTGTTTCAGCATGCCCAAATCGCTCATGTCAAATGCTTCATGTAAAGTGGTTTTTATGAAGCTAATTGAAGTGTTATTATTGTAATTAATAAATCATAAAAATACATAACTATAATCATAAAATTAACTTCATATCTCTATAGTTACACATTTGGATCATACTTACATATTGCAAAGTTTTGTGACAACAGAAATGAATCCATCTTTGCATACCAAGCTCTTGGGGCCTATTTTAAGCCATACAATTATTTCCGAAATATGAAAACTAAAGTTAGATATGTTATGAAACCTTATATATTATTCACATTAATATATTACTTCATATATCCATGAATAAAATCACTCTTCACATCCATATGGTACACGTCCTAGTGTTTGGATGCAGAAATGGCCAACACTAGCCTAATAGAATCCATTTTTGCCACCAGTGAAAAGGTGTTTGTATAGTCCACTCCATGAACTTGTGAGAATCCTTTTACTCAAAAAATCACTTTATATTTTCAATATGAACCATATGCATAAACCTTGGTTAGTTAGACCCTTTTCATTGAAAATTTTTCCTCCCAAGTGGAAGAGAAACTAGCTCCTAGGTTGCATTTTTCTGGAGAGAGTGATACTCGTCATCCATAATAGCTTGTCATATAGGATCATGGTGGGAAGGATAATATGATCTTGGATCAAATCCAATAATAATGCATAATTTATCAGATAGAAAATTATTAGTGCATGAAAGTGATATACCTGCTCTTTGATAGTTTTCTCGAGTTCTCCTTGGATCATTAGGATTTCCAATGTTTAACCCGACAGAAGAGAGTCTTTTATGCCCACTTTGGTAGCTGAGAGGGATAATTTGGATATGATTTAGAACCTGATTATTCATGCTGACTGATATCATACATATCATATGAAATATAATATAATATACTTTCATTTTCATCTCTAGATTCTTCATCAGAAAGAGGAAGCAATTTGGTAGTTTCTTCCTCCAACAGTTGTAGATCTTGAAGAGGTTCTTCAAAGAGGACACTTCTCTAGATGACTATATTTTTTATGTTATTAAAGAGATTGTATCCTTATACTTATTTTTCATATCCAATGAGGATACATGCAACACTCTGTGGCTCCAAATATTTCCTCTTATTCAGTGAAATTCTAGCCTGGACCCGAAATCCCTAATATTGGACACATCAGCCTTGTGACCAGTGTAGTATTCGAAAGGGGTTATACCTTTGATGGATCAGGATGGGAATATATTATGAGTGTATGCAGTAGTATTCATATCCTCAGCCCGAATATTTTCATCCAATCCTTTTGACTCAAGCATACAGGTTTCCATCTCTTTTAGTGCTCGGTTTTTCCTTTCCGCTACACCATTCTGCTGAGGTGTGTAGGGAACAGTGTGTTGTATCTATATTCCATTTTCTGCACAAATTCATAGAAGCCATTATTTGATGTAATCCCCTCCATTACCAGATATGAGAGATTTGATCTTTCTCCCAGTAGCAGTCTCAAGGGAAGCTTTAAAATATTTGAATTTTTCAAAGACTTCCGATTTCTTTTTGAGAAAGTAGACCCATGTAAATCTTTAAAGGTCATCTATGAAGGTGAGAACATACCTAGACCCATTCATTGAGGTAGTTGTAATTGTACCAATGATATCACTGTGAATCATCCCCAAAATATAGGAAGCTCTACTAGCTTTTCCTCGATCAAACTTATGCTCAAGATGTTTGTCGACTATGCATCTTGTGCAGATCGCTTTTGAGGATTTGATGTACAGAAGGCCTTCCAAATTGGAATCCTGTTGTATAAGTGTTGATGTCCTGAGTGTTTAAATACTTAGAGGGCGGTAAATCAATATTTGTTTGAATATAAAATTTTAATCAAAAGAAAGTTGTTGATCACCAATCACAGCACATCATCAATGTGTATAAAAATAACAAGTTGCACAACACACAATAGTTTTTGACATGGAAACCAAAGTTTTTGGGTTAAATCCATGAAATCCTTGTAAAAATAGTTTTCCTGAAATAACTAGAAGGAGGAAACAACCCTCTTATTATAAATACTTCAATTTTCCAGCCGCAATTGGAAGGATGCCTAAACCCCCTGATTTACAGGCTCCAACCTCAAGGAAGATATAAATCCCTACTTATTTGGCTTCACCCGGAAGGAGGATACGACCTCCTTTAATTTCCCCATATTTCCACCCTAATATGAATATATAAACTATTGAACCACTACTGCATTGATCCCACAAACTTTCTAATCATCACATGTACTGCACTACACAATCCGTACCGTACTACATAACCTGTATCACACTGAACAACCTATAGACCTATGATGTATGAAACTATGAATCTGCTACTGATAACCTCGACACTCTAATCACTGCCATATCATCCCTATATACCAGCAAGTAATTTTTCTTCCATACATTGATCATGTACATCCTTGTACACCTTGTCATACATAGTCACTAAACAAATAGTCCTTCTCTACTTCCACTGAACATATGGCATGCATCGTCATGCATCATCATCATTGTAGGAACAATAATACATCTATATTACATAGTATTGAACTTAGGCTAACTTTATTTTCCCACATGCAATGATATCCTATGTTTTAGACTTAGGAGAACCGATTCTACAATATATCTGGTTATTTTAGCATGTTCACACCTACAACAATGCCCTAGTTTGGTCAACCTAGCCCATGTGCACCCTCATTAATGCATTGGGGAACTAACTCCTTGATGTTTTGGACCCATGTCTGACTAAGTGTGCTAGTGGTGTATTTGGCCTATTTTGGCGCTCCTAGGAGCATTTATTGCCACCCAGAGCCTCCCACTGACCTCTATATTCTCACACATTCTTGTATAGGACTCATTAATGATATAGCACACTTCACCAATGTTCACACCTTAGTTTGTGACTGTTTGGGATTATTTGGAGATCCATTGGTCCACCTAAGGGGCATCAAGGTCATTTTTCACCATGACACATGTACAACTCCAATTGGCTTCCCGATCCTCATGAATTATTTCCAATGTATTATAAATGTATACTCTAACATCTACAAGATGTACAATAATAATATGATTAGTAATTATCACCTTTCATATGTGCTATTCCAGTTATTTTCTATCTATTTGTTGTTCTCTTGCACATTTTGTCAAATAATTTGAGTGTGAATATTTCTCTAGCTCCTATATCTCACTGTGAAGAAAATTCTCACATGGTATTAGAGCTGGTTGGAGCTGCAAAAAAATCTTATGACATTTGAGTTGTTGTTTAGGGCATATTTCCAAAAAACTTGAGTGTTTGCTTTGTAGGTTTAACAACATTTTTTTGTCATAGGTTGTGCAAGAAAGATGGATAAAACTTGAGCTATACTTACTCCATTCAATTATTTTTAATGGAAGGCTGATATGTTCACCTAGTTGAGGTCCAAGGGCCTCTACTAGGTCACCATGGGAACTGAACACGAGACAAATTTTATTGTGGAGAAAGCTAATTTTTTAAATAGACTTGATGAGGCATTCGGTATGCTCTGTCTCAAAAATTTAAGAGAACTTATCATTCACACAGAAATTATTGGCACACCGAATGAAGCTTGGGTAAATTTTGTGTCACTATTCGGGAAGATAGATGAAATGAGAGGCCATCATCTTGAGAATGAGCTAATCTCACTAAGCCCAGCTCACTACAAGACCATTGAAGACTTCTTCACCAAGTTTAAAGCACTATTAATTCAGATAAAAAAATGTGGCATAGAGAAGAAATATCATCATATTATCTTGTCCATCCTTTCTTAGTTGGGACCAGAGTATTCTATATATGTTTCGACATTTCACTCTAGCAAACTTACAACTAGAAATTGGAATATGGTTACACTAGCTTATTTCATGGAGTATTTGAATAAGGAGCAGGACAAGCTCATAAAAATGGGTACCATCATCAAATCCAAATATCAATCCCTTGCTACTGGTGTATTGAATCAATCCCGGAGCAAGAATAAATATTTGAAGCAAAAGGAGAAAGAGAAGAAGGAATCAAGTTAAAAAAGCTCTAGTTTTACTGATGGGATCTCGAGATCCAGGAGGAGGAGAAACAAGAGAGAAATACCCACATGCAATTATTACATAGGTTCACATCTTGAGAAATACTTCTTCAGAAAGAATATGGACATCATGACCAAGCTTCTTCAGGAGAACCATATTGCACTTCCAGAATTTGCAAAAAGATGGAAGTGCAAGCAAGGAAATGGTAAGGATGAGCATGCATTGTGTGCATGGATAAAAAACAATTATGTTTTCTCTATTTCTTATTCACATTCTGAAATATCAGAACCTGAAACCTCCATCCCTTGGAAAAATTCCCATTCAGCTCATCAAAGCTTCCTCCCAAAACTAGTAATTTTTCACGAGCTGTTGATGTGACTTCTGAAAGATATTTCTCAATTCAATCAGATATTTCCAATTCTCATTCTAAAGATGATATAAAATATTATATACATCCTATTACAGTCATTGAATTATTTCTCCAACCATATCATGACCAAAATAACCAACAACCCTCAAGTTCACTAGTTGGAAATTCAGAAAATTGCATAGTTTCCAATGCTATGTCTCTTGTATATGTTGTTGTTATGTCTTGTATGTACTTCATTGGTTGTAAATACATATCATTTTCATTCATGGGATTTTTTTCCCATATTTATTTACTTTATTTCACCACCGATGGTTCAAATCTCATGTATGCTACGTCTCTTGTATATGTTGTTGTTATGTCTTGTATGTACTTCATTGGTTGTAAATCCATATCATTTTCATTCATGAGATTTTTTTTCCATATTTATTTACTTTATTTCACCACCCATGGTTCAAATCTCATGTCTCAATACCTTCCAGGTTTGCTCAATTGCAATTGTGATCTAGTTGCTCACTCTTCTCTTCCTATGGATCCATTCTCTCATGGAGATACCATACCTATGATATTTTCTGTTGTGTATGAAATTTATTCTGATATTTCAGAGCCTCATGAGATTTTTTACATAGTTATATAGGTGTTCATCAAATTGGGAGAAATATTTATGGTTTTATTCATGATATGGAAGCTACACATAATGCAGATTTTGTTGAATCTTTTGATGTTATTTTGGAAAGAGTTTGTAGAGACATATTTTCCATGGTTGATTATTATATTATATCAGATTATTATTTCAGAAAAGTACATTTTTATTATGCCCCTCCATCATCAAATGATGACCATCAAAGGGCCTCTCCACATGATCTTTGTTCACAGCACTTTGATGCGTTGATGCATGATCTTGGAATCGACAACGTTGTCACCAAGTACATCACCAAGAATTTGTTCTTTCAGCTCATTCAAGTGAAGAAAAGGACCTGATGAAGACCTTCATATCTCTATCATATCCATTTTTGAGGGGATTTTTTTTCCAATCATGAGGTTTTCCACCTTACCTCAATTACATGGATTAATAAAAATTCTTGTAAAAGGTGACTTGTGCCTTAGTTTCCAAGACCTTAATAAATGTTTTTGATTAAATTTTACTAATTATGGATTAAGGGGGAGTGTAGGAGCATTAATAAATCCTTATTACATAGTATTGACCTTAGGCTAACTTTATTTTCCCACATGAAATGATATCTTATGGTTTAGACATAGGAGAATTGATTTTGCAATATATCTAGTTATTTTGGCATGTTCACACCTACAACTGTGCCATAGTTTGGTCAAACTATCCCATGTTCACCCTCATTAATGGATTGGGGCACTACATCCTTGATTTTGGGGATCCAGGTTTGACTAAGTGCGCTAGTGGTGTATTTGGCCTATTTTAGCTCTCCTTGGAGCATTTATTGCTCCCTAGAGCCTCCCACTCACCTCTATCACTCATGCTTTTCTAGGACTCATTAATGACCCATCACACTTCACCAATGTCCAAACCTTGTTTCATGACTATTTGGGCTGAGTTGAAGCTCCATTGGTTCACCTAGGGGGGATTGAGGTCATTTTTCACCAAGACACATGTACAAATCCAACTGGCTTCCAGAGCATCACAAATTTTTTCCAATGTATTATAAATGTATACTATAACATCTATAAGATGTACAATAATAATATGATTAGTAATTAGCACCTTTCATGTGTGTTATTCCGGTTATTTTCTATCTATTTGTTGTTCTCTTGCACATTTTGTCAAATACTTTGAGTTTGAATATTGATTCAGCTCCTAGATATCATTCTAAAGAAAATTATCACAATAATAGGGTATGCATACTCATCATAAAATATACATCATCATCATATTAGTGTGCACCGTGTATGCATCATAAATATCAAGTATACATCATAGTGCATATGATATAATCATCACCCTATGGTATGCATGTACATCATATTGTATAGGAGTGCATCAAAATCATCATTATCACATGCATTATCATCATAAAGTGTATCAATCATAGCATAAAGGTATCCAATATCAGCATCATATCCTCCATAATGAATTCAAATATATATACCAATATAGAGGGTCACATACTAAGATCAAAGATGAACTCTATCAATGAGAGACATGTGTCATCACAAGAGAAACAGAAAAAAGAATCATACCTTTTTGAAGATCATAACATTAAGAAATAGTAGACAAAGCAAAAAAAACTCTAGATCATGTCGTCACATATCCATCATAACATGCTTTCCAACGAGCCAAGAATTATGTAATTTTTATTCCATATGAGAAAGTTATGTCAATTTTAATGAAGATGTCCAAACATTTCTCTGTCAGAAAAATTCACACTTTTCTCCCAGAGTAACGAAATTCCTGAGAGAATTGATGATGAAAAAAATGAAATGTTTGATATTATATTTATATATATTGTGGAGTAAATTTATTACCTTGGTCCGACATGCAATTCAAAATTACAAATAATGAAAGTCTCATCTGTTTGGTTGGCTCACCCAAAAAGGTGGGGTACACCAACTTCAAAAATTCATATATCTTCAACCATAAGGAGTTAGAATATGCTCCACATATCAATGGAAATGGATTGATGAGGAATATGTTGGAGACATTTATCCACCATGCACACTCAATTTGGTCAATTTTGCCTAGTTAAACCACTATCCTAAGTTTATTGACTTAATTGACATAAAAGTAGCACTGTATGACATCAGCATGAGCACACCCACACCTACCTTCAGTCAAGGAGGACAACTGAGCCTTCTCCTTCATTTTGGGAGGCCAATTGGAGCACTCCAGGAGTAATTTGAGTGTCATAAATGCACCTAATTGATAAATAATGGTTACAATCAGTTAATTTAAGTGGTGAAGGTGCCTCCATTATTATTTAATTATTTTTAATGATTATTTATGAACTGGAGCTAACACAGGCACCTACAACCACTTATGATGACCAGTTGACTTTAGTTAACCTCATCGGGGTTCATTGGAGTTAGTGATGCACTACCAATTGTTGGTTGGCATGCAGTGGCATGTGTCTGAGCTACTTTTAGTTAGACTCAATCATTCATTGCACTCCGAATTCAGTTAGGACTCAGTTGAGTCAATCGACACTTGATCAGTTGGTTAACTAGTGTGTTTACTGTGGCTTACAGTTAGTTAAGCTACACCCATTCATTCAATTCGAGTGACCTTGTTATAGCGGATTTCACCACACTAGGTGAATCACACATTGTATGGCCTTCCCTTGTCCCGCTGCAGACTCATTAGCCCCTTTGGACCACTTTATATCTTTTAATGTTACCTTGATCATCCCTAAAAACATTAGAATATTGATATACGCGGATTTTCCCTCGATATCCGCGTACATACGCGGATATTTCCCCTATAGTCGCGTACATCGGGATGTGTACATAAATCCAAATCCTTTTGGAATGTTCCTTGACTTGGATCCGACTCATATGACTCCTGGCCTTCCATATGCCTTGAGATCACACGGATTCGACCCTTCAGTATCCCTTTGAAGAACTATATAAGGAACCCATTGGTACATTGAAAGCATAAGAGAACTTTGAGAGTAACAAAACTATAGTCCATTGTTGCCAAGATTTATGCTTGAGTCTGCATCCCTTTGTCCCTTGGAGCACTGTTGTGTTCTTCCCAAGCTTGCCTTTCACTAGTAAGCTTGCTATCGAAGTGATGGAGGATTGAGGTGGTGGAGGCCCAAGTGGGGGATTCAGTTTCTCCGATTCGCAGACGTGCCGTCAGAGGTTGTCACTTGTAATCTCTGATTCTTATTAATAGAAATATCTTTTCCTGTCCAGTAATGTGTATTTGAATGAATATTGTTTCCATTGGAATATGTCAAATGCTTTTACATTATTGATTATATATGCTAGAATAGATCTAACACCATGAAATATAGTATGCTTGTATTGTTTACTTGTTGTTGAGGACGTGCTATAACAATTCAAGCTGAAGATTGGAAAGCTCAAAGGGGATCTACTTCAACCGTTCGGAATAATGTACGAGGTTCGATCCTTTAGTGTTAGATTGTTTTATTTCTATTGCATATTGGGAAAGATTGATTTCTGGAGTCTAGCTGTCTGTTGTGGTACCCCAAGAATAGGGGAGTATGATGCTCTTGCTAAATGTCATGGCAATACTATACAACGGACTCCCACACCCAAAAAACCATTCATGTATACATTAGGGAATTCAAATTGTATTGGCATTCATGTATCTTGCATGTTCATTGTATTGTATAATTCATTATTTATTGAATATACAGAGCTGCTACTTCCATTGTAGCACCATTTTTCCAATTTTATGCATATTTGTCTGTATTCTTTGTGAGACTGTGTTTTCAATTCCTAGAACATCGTGATAAATTAATATGGTATCAGAGATCACGGTGGGATGAAGCTCAGCTCGTGACAAATTAATATGGTATCAGAGATCACGGTGGGATGAAGCTCGGCTCTCTAAAAAACAAGGATTTTGACAGATCTTGGATGAAAAATTGAGCAAAAGCTCAAAATTCCATCACTACACCAGAAGCCAAGGCTTACCACTTAATACCCCAAGTAAATGGATTGTTGATCAAGCTTGCTTGATCAACTATGTTGGGTGTGATGAAAGCCTAAAATGTGCATGCTATCTGACCTTATGGTGCCCCTTTTTTGTGATTTATAGGTTTTAACAGGTGAAAACCATTCGCTCCAGCATTTTTAGATGGATTTTTCTGTAGAACTATTGACTCCATTCAATTTCCATTCATGGAAAGGAGACATGGAGATCTAGCTACGTGCTAGAGGACTCTATAGGGTCACCATGGAAACTAAAGAAGAGCCTGCTTCTGTGATAGACAAAGCTATATTCTTGAACAAGAAAGATGAAGCATTTAGATTCTTGTGCCTCTCTATTTCCCAGGATCTTCTTTTCCATCTCTCGAAATTGAAGACTCCAAAGGAAATCTAGGACAAATTGAAAACACTGTATGGAAAACAGGACGATTTGAGAGTATACCAGCTTGAAAATGAGTTGATGTTGTTGATGTATATGTAACTTCGGAATGTATTCTTCTATGTATTTTATATTATTGTAACCCGATGTTTATTCCGGGATGTTTCTATTATGTATTTGA
>LPNX010029583.1:301225-343484 GCA_001517045.1 Pseudotsuga menziesii
CTACCATAATTGTTCAATGATGTATATGCTCATGTTCCTAGACTTAGGATATGTATTGTGCATATTAGAATAGTTGCATTGATGAACAGTATATTACTAATATACATGGGTAAGTGGCCTATGGCACTGTACAACATTCCATTGCTACTTATCTAGAATGAAACCTCTTTGCTGACATATTGGATTAGTGCACAATCCCAATGTTGTCCTGGTAGAGATGGAAGGCATCTAGAAGGTTTCAATGAGATATGGTTGAATATTGTATTGGCTAAAGTAGTTGCATGATCATATATTTATGCACAAGTGTTTGCCAGTATAAATATTCCTTATGAAATGTTTCTAATATAATTACATTTGACTTGTAGGAAAGATCGCATACATAATTGCTTACAAGCAAAGAAGAATGAAGACTTGTTCCGAAGAAAAAGTGACGACAGTTTCAAGACAAAGAATAATATGATGAATGCAGTGACATCATCGATGCAGAACCTTCCAGTTCAAAAAGAATGATGTCAAGGAAGTCTATACATTAGATAGTCACATAGAATATTAGTAGCATAGGAAGCTACTTGTCACTCCGGTACAGAATGTTTTCAGTGCATAGAGCATAGAAGACAGAGGGAGTATGATGCTTCACTTCAGAGGGAGTGACTAAAGAATATCTTGAGGTTCGACATGGTACGACAGGATGGGCAGATTACTGATGACTCTAGGCTTTACTGAGAGTAAAGCAGATTCCAACCTTTGCTTCAAGGTTGAAGGCGGAAGACCAGTGATGCTCCTGTTATGTGTCGATGCACTAATTCCTAGGTATGGAGGTGTGGCAGAGTGCAGATGGAATCTTCCTTGGACAAGGGAAGTATGCAGTAGAGATCCTGAAGAGGTTCAGGATGATGGACTGCATGACCACACCTATGGCACCGAACATGAAGCTATTGAGTGATGCTTCTTCAGAGATGGTTGATACTACGATGTATCGTCAGATGATTGGGTCCTTGATGTACCTGAGACCAGATATTTGCTTTGCTGTGAGCACATTGAGACATGTTCACTTGATGGTTACAAAGCATGCAGGGGTACAATTGATTATGGGCTCAAGTATGATGCGAATCAGAAGATTAACCTGGAGGGTTATGTTGATTCAGATTGGGCATACAGTGCCATCGACAGGAAGAGTACTTCAGGATGTTGCTTCAGTATGGGATCAGGTGTGATCTCTTGGTTTAGCAGGAAGCAATCCTGTGTGGCACTGAGTACAGCTGAAGCAGAGTATGTCGCAGCTTGTTCAGCTAGTTGTGAGGCAGTATGGCTGCGGAAGCTACTGTCTGATATATTTGATCTCCAGTTAGATGCTACTTGTATACATTGTGACAACCAGAGTTGCGTGAAGTTGTCAGAGAATCCAGTGTTTCATGACAAGTCGAAGCATATTGAGATCAAGTATCACTATATCAGGAATATGGTGTAGAGAGGAGCAGTGAAGCTCCTGTATGTTGCGACGGAGGAACAAATAGCTGATGTATTGATGAAGCCATTGGCTAGGCTGAAGTTTGAGTACTTCAGAGAGAGACTTGGTGTTCTCTAGATCGAGGCTTCCTCCCAGAGACAGTGATGAGACCCAGAGCCATTCTGACATGGTGAGAGGATTGGTTCCTTCCATGGTCAGATGTAAGGGCTGATCCATTCTGTCATGGTGAGAGGATTCAGTTCCTTCCATGTCAGATATGAGTGCTGAGATTGAGAGCCATTCTGACGAGCAGGTCAGATGTAAGGGCTGTGCCATTCTGTTCATGGCTAAAGGATTTGGTTCCTTCCATGTCAGATGTAAGTGCAAAAATCTCTCTTCATTGTGGTTGAGAGTCTTCCATCCTTGGATGAGATTGTGCCATTCTGACGAGTAGGTCAGATGTAAGGGCAGGGCCATTCTGTGCATGGCTAAAGGATTTAGTTCCTTCCATGGAAAATGTAAGTGCAGAAATCTCTCTCCTCTTGGTGAGCTGAGAGTCTTCCATCATTAGATGGGATTGTGCCATTCTGACGAGTAGGTCAGATGTAAGGGCAGGGCCATTCTGTGCATGGCTAAAGGATTTAGTTCCTTCCATGGCAGATGTAAGTGCAGAAATCTCTCTCCTCTTGGTGAGCTGAGAGTCTTCCATCATTAGATGGGATTGTGCCGTTCTGACGAGTAGGTCAAGTGTAAGGGCAGGGCCATTCTGTGCATGGCTAAAGGATTTAGTTCCTTCCATGGCAGATGTAAGTGCAGAAATCTCTCTCCTCTTGGTGAGCTGAGAGTATTCCATCATTAGATGGGATTGTGCCATTCTGACGAGTAGGTCAGATGTAAGGGCAGGGCCATTCTGTTCATGGCTAAAGGATTTAGTTCCTCCCATGTCAGATATAAGTGCGGAAATCTCTCTCCTCTTGCGAGCTGCGAGTCTTCCATCGTTGGATGGGATTGTGCCATTCTGACATGGTGAGAGGATTAGGTTCCTTCCATGGTCGGATGTAAGGGCAGTGACATGGTGAGAGGATTAGGTTCCTTCCATGGTCGGATGTAAGGGCAGTGACATGGGGAGAGGATTAGGTTCCTTCCATGGTCTGGATGCCACATCTGGTATGAAAAAGGACCAGCCCTGTGATGCCTCATCTAGTATGAAAAAGGACTAGCTCTGAGAAGATACATCTAGTAGGAAAAAGGACTAGCTCTGTGTGGATGCCACATCCAGCATGAAAAAGGGCTGGCTCTGTGAAGGCTCATCTAGTATGAAAAAGGACTAGCTCTGAGTAGATGGTACATCCAGCATGAAAAAGGGCTGGCTCTGTAGAACTTCCGATGACGAGATAGTATACACATGATGATGATCAGTGGAGATCCATGTCCAGTTAAGATGACTCCGAGAGAACCAGATTGAGTGATGATCCAGATCCAGCAGCAGTGATCCAGATCGAGTGATGATCCAGATCCAGTCCAGTGATGTTGATCCAGATCGGGTGATGATCTAGATCCAGTGATGCCATTTTATGATGATCCAGATCAAGAGATGACTTGAAGATGAAGATGACTCAAAGATGAAGATGTTCCAGTTGATGCAGAGAAGAAGACCAGTGCTGAAAAATTGTGTCGAAAGAATACCTTCCTAGTTAAGAGGGAGTGTTGATGTATATGTAACTTCGGAATGTATTCTTCTATGTATTTTATATCATTGTAACCCAATGTTTATTCCGGGATGTTTCTATTATGTATTTGAGTCATGTGGTCATGCCCCGATGTTCCGATCGGGAGGATTATAATGTAAACAAGTCATATCAAGTCATTGGGTAAGTCCCCACTGTTTAGGGGCACTTGAGTTATTATACACTAATTAAGGTGTAGGCTCGAGTAGTAATTATTAGGTTGAGTGCACTTCAAGTCAACGGAAGAATAGAAATAGAGAGTGAGAGTCTCTCTATTTATCACTTGTGAATTACATCACTTGCTCTCTCAAGTGTGGCACACTTTAGGAGAAGGAAATTCTTGGCTTGACAGAAGACAGAAGGCTGCTATTGTGTTGGGAGGTCATCTTACTGTTTTGGGATCACATCTTGTGGTGATACTATCTTAGAGGAAGTTGAGGGGTTTTCTCCATTTATGGTTTCCCCTCCTAAAAATCTTTGTGTCTCTTGTCTCTTGTGATGTGCTTATGTGATTGTTGTGCTTGTTATTCTCTCAGTGAAAATATCTTGTTATAATGCTAGCTTAAATGTTGAAAAACTAACAGATGTCTCTCCATCCTTCCAATTTCGAGACCTTAAATGATTTTTTCACAAAGTTCAAGCACATTGTCTTACTATTGAAGCAATGTAAGGTGGAGAAGGAGGATGATCAGCTCATCCTCACCATACTCTCCAAAATTGGAGCTGATTATTTGGTCCTTGTCTCTACATTCTGTGTGGGGAATCTCACAATCCCTAGATGGAAGATGCCTTCACTCAATGCCTTTATTGAGTCTCTGACAAGTGAACATGATAATCTTGTCTAGATGGGGATCATCAGATCCTCCCATGATCAATCCCTCCATGTCTTGGGGCCCAAATATTTGAAGGGTAAAGGAAAGAAGCAGAGGAACCCAAAAACCAAATTCAAAGCTCCTAAGCCTAAAGTTGAAAACCAGCAGCATG
This sequence comes from Pseudotsuga menziesii, assembly GCA_001517045.1. NCBI lineage: Eukaryota > Viridiplantae > Streptophyta > Pinopsida > Pinales > Pinaceae > Pseudotsuga > Pseudotsuga menziesii. Next base: position 305,384 of record LPNX010029583.1, read on the forward strand.
AAGAGTCTTTCGACTCAAAGAAGAACAAAGGAAAAGGGCATCATGGAAAGGAAAAGGTCAAGTGTTCATACTGCGGGAAGGGATTCCACCCTGAACATGCCTGCATGAAAAAGAAACTTGATGAATCTACCTTTCTCCTTGAGAGAAATCACATCAATATTCTGGAAAGCTTTCGGAGGAGAGATCAGCAAGATCGAGAACCACAACATGAAAGAGGTCATGCCCTCATGGCAAGCACTTCGAAGTCCAAAGCACTCTTCATTAATTCTGGATCTTCAAACCACATTATGGCTGAAAAATACTCCTTCTCATCTCTAGAGACCGAAAAATCCATTCCCATCCATATGGGATATGACTCCACAACCATATCCAAAGGACAAGGTACTGTAGATCTTGATCATGGTTATTTTTCCAATGTTCTGTATGTACCATCTCTTGCATCAAAACTCCTAAGTGTTTATCAAATGAAACATATGGGAGTTCCCAAGAGAGTCTCCTTTATCCTGAATGATGTAGAGATCACAAAATGTTCATTTGGAAAAATTATAGCAAAAGGCCTTGCAAACCATCATGCAAAAGCCTACGAGTTCTCCCATTTTGTGGTGGATGCAAAGCCCACCGCATTGCTAACTCATGGAAATGAATTTAGTAGACTGTGGCATGAGAGGTTTGGCCATATGAAATTCAAATACTTGCAGCAATTACAGAATAATTCTATGGTTGGAGGCCTCCTGGTCATCAAATCTACCACTGGAATTTGCAAGGGTTGTGTTGTTGGAAAGCAGCCTGAGCATAAGTTCAATCAGGGGAAGGCAAGTTGAGAATCATGCATATTGGGATTGATACATTATGATGTCAGTGGTCCCATGCCTATAGCATCCATGAATGGATCCAGGTATGTTATGACTTTTATTGATGACTTTTCCAGATACACATGGGTCTTTTTTATCAAAAAGAAGTCGAAAGTCTTGGAAAAATTCACTGAATTGGAGGCCTTGATTGAGAATGCATCTAGCCAAAATATCAATATATTGAGATCCGATAATGGCGGGGAGTATGTCAGTAATTATTTAATGCATATATGTTCCCAAAGTGGTGTTCATATCCAACATTCAGTCCCCTACACTCCACAACAGAACGGTGTAGCAGAGAGGAAGAATTGGTCTCTCAAGGAGATGACCACCTGTATGTTGGAATCAAAGAAGTTGACTGCAAATTTGTGGGATGAAGCCATACATGCTATATAATATATTTAGAATATATTTCCACACTCATCTATGAAAGGTAATACCCCTTTCAAAGCATACTTCGGACACAAGCCGGATGTGTTGAATTTGCAGGTGTTTGGGTCCACTGCATGGGCCCGAATTCCACTTGATAAAAGGAGGGCTTCACAACCGAAAAGCATAGAATGTCTGCTTATTGGATATCCTAATGAATAAAAAAATTTCAAGATTCTAGATATCGAAACAAAATATATCATCATTGAAAGGAGTGTCAAGTTCAGTGAGCCTCTTCAGGAGGTAGAACTAGTGAAGGAGAAAACTGCTGAATTTCCTTCCTATTCTAATGAATATTTGGATGATGTAATTGGGGGTGATGACCCTGATTTGGGTCCTATGATTTCTGATATCAGTGTATAGTGAACATAATATTCTGAATCAGAAACTGAAGTACAAAATCATCTCCCAACTTGGGCCCAACAGACACTCTCCTCCACAAGAGATAACATTGGAAATCCGGATGATCCAAGGAGAACCCAGTTTGATTTCCAAAGAGGAGGTATTGCGCTCTCTTGTCCTGATTATTTTCTATCTGAATATTGTTATTTGATGATAATTTCATACCCTAAGTCTTACTACCATTATTGGAAGGATTTTAGATGGCAAGTTTCCATGGATGAAGAGTTGAATTCTCTTCAGAAAAACACCACTTTGGAGCTAGTTTCTCTTCCTCCGAGGATGAAACTGGTTCAATGCAAATGGGTGTTTTAGACTAAGGTTGCTTCTGATGGTAGCACATGAAAATATAAGGCAAGTCTGGTATCAAAATGATTCTCCTAGGTCCAAGGTGTGTACTACCATGAGACTTTTGCATCGGTTGCAAAAATGGACTCCATGTGCCTAGTTTTGGCAATTTCTGCATCTAAGCACTGAGAAGTGTATCATATGGATGTTAAATAAGCCTTTATACATGGATATATTCATGAGGAGATATAAATGAAGTATCATAAGGGCTAAATTTCTGATCCATATTAGTCACTATAAATAAGTCACTATACGAGTTAAAAACAAGCCCCAAGAGAGTGGTATTTCAAGATGGATGCCTTCCTTCTCTCGCAAAACATACAAAGGTGTAAATCAGATCCAAATGTGTATATACAGAAGTATGATGGTAATTTGATTATTATTTTTCTATATTTTGATGACTTACTGATCACAAGTAGCACATTTGCTTCTATTTCAATCATCAAAACTGCTCTCCACAATGCATTTGAAATGAGCAATTTGGGGCTATTAAAACAATTTTTGGGGCTCGAAATTGACAAAATTATGATGGGATAATGTTCAATAAATAGAAATAAATATCATACCTTCTATTCAAGTTTAATATGGATCAATGTAGAACTGCTCCATTCCCTTTCCTTTCAAGGATCAACCTTGAAGAAGGAAAAATCACACCTGCCATGGACTGCACTATTTATTGACAGCTGATTGGTAGCTTGTTGTACTTGACTCATTATCACCCTGATATATGTTATGCCATGAATTATGTATCAATATACATGCAGCAGACCCATGATATTCATTGGAAGGCAGCCAAGAGGATCCTCCAGTATATTCAGGGAACCAAGACCTACGGCATTCACTATGTTGCAGACTCCGAGCTAGAGCTGGTTGGGTACACTAATTTCGATTGGGTGGGTGATTCTATTGATCAGAAGTCTACTTCTGGATATGTCTTAATATTTGGTGGTGGCCCCATTTTCTGGTCTATCAAAAAGTAGGCTGCCATAGCATTGTCTTCAGCAAAGGCCGAGTATCGAGGAGCCATGAATGCTTGCATCCAAGCTTCTTGGTTGCAAGGAATTCGTTCATAGTTTGATCTTGGTAGTACTTTGTACATTTTTCTCTTTTGTGACAATCAAAGTGATATTAAGATATTCACAGATCCAGTTACTAAGCAGAGGACCAAGCATGTAGAGATACACATGCACTACATCAGAGAATTAGTGCATGACAGGACCATCATTCTGTAATACTACCCGACTGATGAGCAGATTGTAGACATATTCATGAAGATATTTCCAGAAATGAAGTTCACTTACCTCCGTTCACTGTTGGGGGCGATTTCATCAGGGTGATCCAACTACTTTCAGTGTTCAGCTTGAGGGGGGGCGGTTTTCCCATTGGGTTTTCCCTCTTTTCCTCACTTAGTTTGTTTTTTAGCATTGTTTGAGTTTCAGTATTGTACAAGATGACCTATGGCCTTTGTTGTCGGGGCCCTATCATTTTTATGCACTTTATGTTTCTACTCCTCTGATTATAGCTTAAGGAGGGGTGTTGGAGATATTTACCCACCATGCACACTTAATTTGGTCAATTTGGCCTAGTTAAACCACTATCCTAAGTTTATTGACTTAATTGACATCAGAGTAGCACTGTATGACATCATCATGAGCACAACCACACCTACCTTTAGTCAAGGAGGCCAACTAAGCCTTCTCCTTCATTTGGGGAGGCCAACTGGAGCACTCCGGGAGTGATCTAAGTGTCATAAATGCACCTAATTGATAAATGATGGTTACAATCAGTTAAGTTAAGTGGTTAAGGTGCCTCCATTCATTATTTAATTATTTTAAATGATTATTTATGAACTAGAGCTAACACAGGAACCTACAACCACTTCTAATGACCAGTTGACTTCAGTTAACCTCATTGGGGATTAGAGGAGTTAGTGATGTGCTACTTGTTATTACTCTAGGAAAATCCTCTAGGTTGTAGCTCGAGGATGCCTGGTAACTTAAACTATTTTTAGGGTTTTCTAATATGGATCAAATCATTTGACCTATGTAACCTTTCCACTCTCAAGGCATGCATAAGACTCACTCATTTATGATGCTTTTAGTTGTAATTTGCTCAGAAATTCGACTATAAGGTGCATGGATGGAGAACTCACCAGGATGGTAGAATTACATACATAACACATGCATATAAATGGCTAAAACCTGCTGAGGACAGTATTTATAAATCAAATATCACTAATAGACCAATAGGATGATAGCTATCAGCTTTTTAATAAATATGAAATTGACCTGAATGCACATTCAGGCATAAACACAGTAAAAAAAGAGATGATGGCTGAACATATCACAACAAAAGAGCTTATACCATGAATAAGTAAAATGAGAAGCATGAAAGTATTATTGGTTCATAAATCCCTAGATTTGAACCTTTATTATAAAATCAATCATGGGTTTTATAGCCTTCTACAAAAATCAAAGATCCTGAAAATTCGATCTATTTACGCACAAAAATAATTGAAAGTGATAGTTTTTCCAGATTAGGGATTCAAACCCTTGCTAACTATTCGTTTATCTGCTGTGAATATCTAGTTCATTGAGTGAACTTTTAATAGCTGAAGTGGTCACTGATAATCACCATTGCTGGTTTAGTCTGAAATTGCTGGCAACAGCTAGTGTTTCGGCAGTTAACCAAAGTGACCATTCTTGATTAATCCGCTAGAAATTTTTTTACTTTTTCGTTGCAGTTGCCGATCGGAAGCTTTGTCTTCTAGCCCATCGGTGCCCCAAGTCTCAACACTACCACAGTTTCGGCACCTTAAATCACTTAGAATCGTGACGACTTCTTCATCGGTGATCGGAAGCTTTTTCCTTTAGCCCATCGGCGATCCAAATCTCAACGCTAGTGCTATTCATCATTAGTTCATCGGCGATCAGGAGTTGTGATAACTAATGCATCATAACTTTTTTTCTGAATGCTGCCATAGTTTTGGAGGTGAAACAAACTGAATTGATCATTGTCGAAAGTTAATTGACAAAGGGATCGGGGCATTAGTCTTCTATGTCACCGATGGACAGTCTTGCTATTTGCCGATGCATGTTATCTCTATTGTTTTTCCTTTTCAAAACTTTATATGCTTGACTTTTGGCGATTTCACTTTATTGCTATCGAAGGTCACTAGAAGCCATCGATCGGAGCTTTAGTATTCTGTGCCGCCGATATTGTGAAGAAGCTTCGTTGTAAACTAGTCGATCCGTAGTCTATATGTCTTCCATTGTTGTGGATCCTTATTGAACTATCTTTCCAATGGTTAGTCCTTAGAACCTCCGATTGTCAAAGTTTTCATCTAGTCGCAGAAGCCGTAGTCTGTCTTTCTTCCATCATTGCGGAACCTTAATCGACTATCTTGCCACTATGTTGTCCTTACTTCTTCTGATCGCTAGAACCCGTATTAAGTCTGTCTTCCGCTATTTCGGATCTTTAATGGAATATCTCGCCACTACGTTTTCTTTGGTTCTTTCGATTGCCGAAATGTTCACCTGACCACGGAAGGTAAGTCTGTCAGTGGCTAATGAGATGTTCTGATCCTCTCCCAAACCACTAAAACTATAAATTAGTGAAATTTTTATCAACCACAGAGGATTTCAAACTATTAGTGACATTCATATTCCATATTGTGTGAAATAAATTCTTCATACAAAAGTAAATTATCTTGGGAGATAACATCTGGCTCCTACTTGGGGATGGGAATGTCCTAGTGAGGTCCCAAGAACCCCAGACTAAAATGCATTTCCCTAAAATAAACTAAGTAATTTAACACTATTATTTATTGTTCCATTGGGCATGGAGTCTTATTCTGAAAGAAAAACAACCTACTATCTATTAATTTACAATCATAAGGCCTTAGAGCCTCAAATAAAATAGAGTTTTAGGAACTGCCATTTACTAGGCCATCGAATACTTCTTCACCTTTCAGATTCTGCAGTTTGAAGGTGTTATTCTCGTATACCTAGTCTATAACAAAAGGGCCAATCCACAAAGGGTCAAATTTAACATGTTTCCCCTTATCTTGTTCGACAACATCTGACTTGAGGACCCAATCTCCGACCAGGAAGATGTCTGCCTTTGCTCTTTTGTCAAACATGCCTTTTATCCTCTGTTGATGAGCTTTTGATTTTCCTATAACTTGCTCCCTGATCTGTTGTAACTCCACCAAATCCATCATCCTTCTCATCATATCATTTGTTTGATCCTCCTCTTCCTGAAAGAACTTTTCCACTGGAAGGATGAGCTGGATAGGAAAGATGGCCTCAGTGCCATAAACTAGTTTGAATGGAGAAGTCCCCATGGATCTTGTTAGAATTTCATCATTAAGCTAGCATTATATTAAGATATTTACTAAGAGAATAACAAGCACAAAAATCAAACACAAGATACAATGAACATAGTGTTTATCATTGGGGAAACCATAAATGTTGAAAACCCCACAACTTCCTCAGAGATAGAATCAACACCAAAAGTAGAACCCAAAATAGTAAGTGATCTCCTGACAGCAGTAACCTTCTTCTTGTCTAGCCCCAGTGTCTTCTCCTTCCTAAACTATGCGCTACACTTGAGTGTGTATGAGTTGTGTGATAAATAGAGAGTCCAACTCTCTATTTATACTAATCCCGACATGACAAAAACCCTACTAGGGCCGACCTCACTAGGAGATTCTAATAACCCTAGTGCCCTAGAACTGCGGGGAATTTAACCCTTAGACAATAGGAGGGTTACCCACAATGACTTGACATGACTTGTTTACATGATATACCTTCCCAATAGGAACATCGGGGCATGACATAACTCAAGTACATCCCAAAATAAACATCGGGTTACAATATATAAGAAATACAAGTGAAATACATTCCGAAGTTACATATACATAAACAATCCCTCTTAACTAGGAAGGTATTATTTCGACACAATTTTCAGCACAAATCTTCTTCTCTGTATCTTCTAAATCATCCTCGAGTCCTCATCATCTTCAAGTATTCTTCATATTCAAGCCATATTCATCTTCAAGTCATCTTGATATTCAAGTCATCTTCATCTTCAAGTCATCTTCATCATTGAATCTGGATCATTACTCGATCTGGATCATCACTAGTCATCATCACTGGATCTAGATCATCACTACTGGATCATCATCATTGGATCTGGATCATCACTAGATCTGGATCATCACTAGATCTGGATCATCACTAGATCTGGATCATCACTAGGTCATCATCACAGGTGCTATCTCTTGATTCTTCTCATCATGGGAACCTCTACAGAGCCAGTCCTTTTTCATATTGGATGTATCATCACAGAGCTAGTCCTTTTTCATACTAGACGTGGCATCATAGAGATGGTCCTTTTTCATACCAGATGAGGCATCACAGAGCTGGTCCTTTTTCATACCAGATGTGGAAGCTACTCAGAGCTAGTCCTTTTTCATACTAGATGAGTCTTCACAGAGCTAGTCCTTTTTCATACTATATGAAGCATCATAGAGCTGGTCCTTTTTCATACCAGATGAGGCATCACAGAGCTGGTCCTTTTTCATACCAAATGTGGCAGCTACTCAGAGCTAGTACTTTTTCATACTAGATGAGTCTTCACAGAGCTAGTCCTTTTTCATACTAGATGAGGCATCACAAAGCTGGTCCTTTTTCATACCAGATGAGGCATCATAGAGATGGTCCTTTTTTATACCAGATGTGGAAGCTACTCAGAGCTAGTCCCTTTTCATACTAGATGAGTCTTCACAGAGCTAGCCCTTTTTCATGATGGATGTGCCATCTACACAGAGATAGTCCTTTTTCATACTAGATGTGTCCTCACAGAGCCATCCCTTTTTAATGTTGGATGTGGCATTCACACATATACCTGACAATGGAAGGAACCAATCCTCTCACCATGTCATAGCTCTTACATCTGACCATGGAAGGAACCAATCCTCTCACCATGTAGGAAGGCCACAACACTTATATCTGACCATGGAAGGAACCAATCCTCTCACCATGTCAGAAAGACTCAACATGGACACATCACTTCCTCTTGGGAGGAATCTTGATCTCGAGAACACCAAGCTTCTCCCTGAAGTACTCAAACTTCACCCTAGCCAATGTCTTAGTCAACACATCAGCTATCTATTCGTCCTTCGCAACATACTAGAGCTTCATTGCTCCTCTTTGCACCATATCCCTGATATAGTGATACTTGATATCGATATGCTTTGACTTGTCATGGAATATTGGATTCTCTGACAACTTTACACAACTCTGGTTGTCATAGTTTATACAAGTAGCATCTAACTGGAGATCAAATAAATCAGACAGTACCTTCCTCAACCATACTACCTCAAAACTAGCTGAACAAGCTACAACATACTCTGCTTCAGCTGTACTCAGTGCCACACATGATTGCTTCCTGCTAAACCATGAGATCACACCTGATCCCATACTGAAGCAACACCCTGAATTGCTCTTCCTATCGATGGCATGGCCTGCCCAATCTTAATTAACATAACCCTCCAGGTTAATCTTTTGATCAGCCTTATACTTGAGCCCATAATCAACTGTACCCTTCAGGTACCTCAGAATATGCTTTGCAGCTGTCAATTGAACATGTATCAGATCTGTCAAGTATTGGCTCAAGGTGTTCACAACAAAGTAGATATCTGGCCTCGTGTTCATTAGGTACATCAAGGACCCAATCATCTGATGATACATCATGCCATCAACTGTCTCTGATGAAGCATCACTCAATAGCTTCAATTTTGATGCCATAGGTGTGGTTAATGTCTTGCAGTCCATCATCGCAAATCTCTTCAGGATCTCTACCGCATACTTACCTTGTCCAAGGAAGATTCCATCTGTAGTCTGCCACACCTCCATACCTAGGAAATAATGCATCATTCCCAACTCCTTCATCTCAAAATCAGCAGCAAGCTTTCTCTTTGTATCGGTAATCAACCCATCCATACTTGTCACAAACATATCATCTACATATAGTAGAAGCATCACTAGGTTTCCATATTCCACCTTGTAGTAAAGGTTGGAATCTCCTTTACTCTTAGTAAAGCCCAAACTAGATAGAAAGTTGTCAATTCTACCGTAACATGTCTTGGGTGCCTGTTTCAAACTGTACAGGGATTTCTTAAATCTACACACATGATACTCCCTGTCATGTGTCCCAAAACCAAGTGGCTACTCCACATACACTTCCTCTTCTACTACACCATTCAAGAAGGTAGTCTTGACATCCATTTGGTGTATCTTCCATTTCATCACTGCATCCAAAGAAAGTACCGATCTGATGGAAGTGTATCTGGATACAAGTGCAAAGGTTTCTTCATAGTCTATTCCTTCTTTCTGAGAGAAATCCTGAGCCACAAATCTTTCCTTATACTTTTCAATGCTACCATCTGCAGCATGCTTAATCTTGTAGATCCACTTGAAAGTCACAACTGAATTCCCTTCTGGTCTTGGGACAACATCCCAAACATCATTCTTCATGATCAATTGATACTCTTTGATCATCACATCCTTCCATTCTTTATATCCTACCACTTCTTCATACTCGGAAGGTTATTTATCAATAAAGTCACATAGTAAAGATACATAATTGGAATAGGATTTGGTTCTCTTTATTTCTCTAAGATTCTCTTCTGGAACCCCATATCTTTCTGCACCTTGGATAATCTCTCGTACCCAAGTAGGTTTCTTCTTGTGAGGATTCTTCTCTTGTGGGGGATCTATAGGTATTTGTGGTTCTTCAAATTATCGATCTTCTTCTTAAGTTTCTTCATTCATGATTGTATCATGAATTCTGGGAGCTTCTGCTTCTTCAGGCTCTTCAGTAGGTTTCTTTCTGGATTTGATGTAGGCTGAATCTTTGTCAAATGTTACATACCTGCTGATGTCAATCTTCTTGAACCCTAGGAAGTATATTCTGTAAGCCTTCGAGCTTTCAGAGTATCCCACAAATATACCCTTCTTTCCTGAAGGATCTAATTTTGTTTTCTTCTCTTTTGGAATGTGTATGTACACAGGACAGTTGAATATTCTGAGATGGCTCACTTTTGGTTTCTTGCCGGAGAAGACTTCTTCAGGAGTCTTGTTCTTGAGTACTCTGTGTGGAGTATGGTTTTGTACATACACTACTGTTCTAGCTGCTTATCCCCAAAGATGCATAGGAAGATCTTGATCATGAAGCATAGCTCTTGCAGCTTCCATGATAGTTATATTCTTCCTCTCTGCAATCCCATTCTGTTGTGGATTATAAGGAGTAGACAAGTCCCTCTTAATCCCTGAGTCTTTACATAGTTCCTTGAACTCACTTGAAGTGAATTCTCCACCATTGTCTGATAAAAAAGTCTTGATATTCTTTTCAGTATGATTCTCGATCAAGGATTTGAATTCCTTGAACTTGCTAAACACTTCATCTTTATTCTTCATGAAGTAAATCCATGTATTCATAGAAAAGTCATCAATAAAAGAGACATAGTACACATACCCGCTTAGTGAGCTTGATGCCATTGGTCTACATACGTCAGAGTGGATAATTTCCAAGATTCCTTTTACTTTTCTTTCACTACTTGGAAATGTCTTCTTTGTGTTCTTTCCTTTCGCACATCCTTTGTAGACCCCTTCATGTTTTGCTTGAATTTATGGAAGAGCTTCAACAGATTTACTTGCAAGTGGTAGTGCTTTGTAATGCACATGTGAAAGCCTTCTATGCCAAAGTTCATTTGGTTCTACTGTGTCATGAACCAAAGCTTGATCTGGTTGGCCCTTCAACTTGTATAGACCTCCTTCTTGTTCTCCAATCACTATTGCATCATCAAAAAGTATTTCCCTTTGGCCACATAAGAACTTGGCCATCTACAAAAGAAACCCTCATTCATTTTGCATCCAATGTAGATATGGAGAGAAGGTTCTTCTTTAGTCCTGGAACAAATAATACATTCTTCATCTTCAAATACTTTCCCGAGTCTAGCTTATAGGAGGATTCACCACTACCTTTTATTGGATATTGGTATTCATCCCCAAGTTTCACCTTGTGAGGTGACTCATGTTTAGATAGCTTCACAAATGATTCTTTGAATCCCATCATGTGCTTGGAAGCACCACTATCTATGAGCCAATCATTGCTTCCATGTGAAACAGTTCCCGTGAGAGTGGAGATCAATACATATTCTTCCTCACTTGAAGAATTATCACTTTCTTGTCTAATTGTCTTTGTGGAAGGTTCATCATTCTAACACCCCGGTTTTGACCCCATTTGCATTATAGGTACATGATGTATATAATGTAATTATTCGTGGTTAGGAGCTAAAGGAAAAAGCCCCACCATCACTTTGGTTGTGTATGTTTTGGCAATAGGGATAGTTGACAATGGTATATCATGCCATTCGGCACATTATAGTTTGGCATCATGTAAATACGTGCATCAAATAAAATAAACCACAACCAGCTACGATGGGGCAACGTTGAATGAAAAGTGCATGATTCCTAAGGTTAAGGGGGGGATTGTCTAAGCCATGGGAGCCATAGGGAGTTTTCCATGTGTCAACCACCCATTTAAACTTATATTGTTTGTTAGTTGGGGGTAGTTATTGCTGAGCAGTGGTGGGTGTGGTAGGACTATCAGTCCTTGCCCACGTGCCCACTCCACCAGCAGACTCTCCTCTTCACGTTGCGTGGGGCAGAAGAAACATTCACTCCACTCTCCCATGATTCCACCCTCCGAAGGATTTGGTCTTGCTCATTCTCATGCAGAGACGGTTTGGCTTCCTCATGTGCACCATTTGAGGGGATTCTTCATCGACTGATCACCCTCATAGAAAGAGTTGTTCTCTCTGCCCTTCTCAGGCACAGGAATTCTGCGTTGGTTTTCCTCACGTAGGGAGCAGGAGAAATCGTGGTTGTCACTCAGGATTTTCGGGTGCAAGAGCCATTCACGCTCAGGGCTTTGTGCATGTGGGTTCCATACCAGTTTCGGTGGTATGTGTATGTCCCCTTACCAATTGTGGCCATGTATGTGGTCTATTGTGTTCTATGTTTGTGTTTTCCTCTGTCAATGCTAGGAGCTCGTTCTCTCTCCTATTTGCGGACTGTGTAATACTGTCGTGGATTCATTGTGCATTTGGGGCTGTTGTCTTCCCACTGGGTTTTCTTCTGCATTCGTTAGTTAAGTTTTTCCCAGTCCATGCTGGGAGTTCGGTTTCTTATCCATTGCAGACTATGGATTGTTTCCATCATTCATTGTGAGGTTGTGGTTTTTGATGTACCCTGGTTTTGGGTTGCTGTTGAGTTGTTTTGGCCACGCTAGGGCCAAGAAAAACCCTGATTTGTCTTGTGGATCTGAACTGTGTTTCACCTATTGGGTGGGATTGTCACTTGGTTGTCTTTGTCTTCTTCACAGAGCTGTGAATGGGTTGTTTTGCTGCGGTATGCAGTGGTTGGTCTTCGAACTGTTGTGAGTGGGATTAGAGGCTGGGTATGCATGAGAAGACTAGTGTTGAGGCCATCAGCTTGGCATTTAGCCTATCCTAGCTCCTTGATGACCTCGTAAAACCCTACTGTGTGGGTTTGGCTGATTGGAAAACCTTGGCTTTGTGTAAGCCTGCATTGACCCATATTCCTTGAGGAATCATGCCCAGCTCGGGGGTGGTAGTGTTGCTAAGAGATTGATGAGAACGCTGGCCTATGGTTGGGTGGAACATTGCAGCGATGTAGCTGGTTGCAGGGCGAGTTCTTCATCAAAATATGAGTACTCCTGACTGTTTCATCTCTGCAGTTATATCTACTGTTTCATGAATTATGATGAACATGTTGAATGTTGAAAGGTTTATGTTTGCTTTCGTTGAATGTTGAGTAACCATGCATCTTTGTATGATGGATTATGCATCTTGATATGTATTATGTTTAAGCTTTTATTTCAGCATTGATATCTGTTCATGTTCATGGGGATATTTTCCCATATGATTGGTGTTAGTAGCATCCTCTTCGCTGGTCGAAGGGTCGAGGACGTTACAATCATCCTCTGTAGCATGGGCATGATGTCTTCTCTTGTTTCCCTTCTTCTTTAGGTTTCTTTTGTTAGGGAGGAATCTGGATATGTGACATTTCTCATCACATGTGTAACATATAATAGTATTCAGATCTTTTCTTGAGTGTGAGATCTTACCTTTGGAGTGATAATGGCTCCTTCTATTTTTCTTGGAGTGAACTATGAGAGCTTGATCTTCACTTCCCATCTTCTCTTCTCGAGCTTCTATTCAAGCTTCTTCTTGAGAGCATTCTTCGCACAGTCTACTGAACTTGACTAACTTATTTCTGGCATAGATTCCTTGAATGAAAAAGTCCCATGATCTAGGGAGACCATTCAAAGTGGTCATCACAATCTCCTCATTTTCCACTTCTTCATTTATTTCTTCCAACTGCTCCTTGATCTGAGAAACCATTGTAAAGTAAGAATGAATAGTCTCAGCATTCTGAATCTTCACATTGTTCAATTGGTTTCTCAGAGTCATCTTCTTGTTTATGTTCTTCCTTTCAAACAATTTGGTTAGGGCATCAAACATAGATTTAGGTGTCTTGAGGGAGGACACCTGTGGTATGAGATGATCCTTGATAGAATCATCAATGATTCTCTTTGCCATAACCAACTTCTTCTTATGCAAGGCCTTAGCCTCATCTCCCTCTGGAACTGGAACCTCCTCATTAATATAGGAGTCCAACTCATTTTCTTCTAGGACTAGGGAGATCCTATACTTCCAGGCTCAAAAGTTATCAGCTCCCTCAAGATTTTCAACAATATTGGTACGATGAGACATATTAAACTGAGAACCTCAAATGGAAATACAAAATATTTAGATCTTACCAGGTCAAGATGTTGGATCTAGATTTGGATCTAAAATCCTGTAGTGCTAGTTCAGTCGCAAATTAGGGTTTTTCTTTTTAGGACTTCTATCCACCCAAATGCCTTGAAATTTATCCCTAACATTGATTTTGGGGAGGAGATCAATCCAGGCCTGGGCTCACTGAAAAATTCCTCTTCTGTGAAAATCCCTAATTTTCGACAGTAGTGTTGGGTCCAAAACTGAAAAACCTCCGAATTGGATTCTTCTTCGATAGAAAGATACACCCTAAGGAGGAGAGTTATTCCACCTAAATTTTGCTGAAAATATATGGAGGAATATCCACAAACTAGGAATCCGTAGTTCCCACAGCTGCATAGTGTCTTATTCTCAGGTTAGCTTTGATACCATGTTAGAAGTTCATCATTAAGCTAGCATTATATTAGGATATTTACTGAGAGAATAACAAGCACATCAATCAAACACAATAGATAATGAACACAGTGTTTATCCTCGAGGAAACCATAAATGGTGAAAACCCCACAACTTCCTCAGAGATAGAATCAACACCAAAAGTAGAACCCAAAACAGTAAGTGATCTCCCGACAGCAGTAACCTTCTTCTTGTCTAGCTCCAGTGTCTTCTCCTTCCTCAACTATGCGCTACACTTGAGTGTGTATGAGTTGTGTGATAAATAAAGAGTCCAGCTCTCTATTTATACTAATCCTGACATGACAAAAACCCTACTAGGGCCGACCTCACTAGGAGAGTCTAATAACCCTAGTGTCTCGAAATTGTGGGGAATTTAACCCTTAGACAATAGGAGGGTTACCCACAATGACTTGACATGACTTGTTTACATGATAAACCTTCCCAATAGGAACATTGGGGCATGGCATAACTCAAGTACATCCTGGAATAAACATCTGGTTACAATATATAAGAAATCAAAGTGAAATACATTTTGAAGTTACATATACATCAACAGATCTTTTATCTGTTACCCTATCAGCCCATAAAGAAAACTTAAGCTTTGAATCCCAACTTTTCTGATTTGTCTCTAGTATTTTCTTGATAATTCTGACTAAGCTTTTGTTGGATGACTCAGCTAGGACTTTTCCTTGTGGGTAATAGGATGTGGAGTGAACCAGTTGAATACCCATATATTCACACATTCTAACTAATGCCCTAGCCTTAAAAGCTGGTTCATTATCAATTAATAACCTTACTAGGAAACCAAACCTACTGAAGATGTTCTCATATAAGAATCTCATGATGACTTGATGAGTGGCATTTTTGGTGGGTATTGCTTCTATCCATTTGGTAAAGTAGTCAGTGGCTACCAAGATCCATTTATGCTATCCACTAGATGATGGATTTATTTCACCTATGAAATCTATACCCCATTGCTGGAAAGGCCCATTAACTGTAATAGTCCTAAGGGGCAAGGATTTGAGCTGTTGCTTCCCTATAAATATTTGACATTGGTCACAGGCCCTTACAAAAGTGCATACATCAGCAAAGAGGACTGGCCAATAGTATCCTATTTTTAATATCTTATGGGCTGTGGTTTTCTAGTAGTGGTGGCCTCCACATGTACTGGCATGAAAGTGATGCATGACCTACTCTGCTTCCTCTTTATCTAGACACCTTAACAAAATTCCAGACTGATCCCTCCAGTACTTTAGTTTGTCAATTATGCAAAACTTAATATATTTCAACTTAAGATCTCGTGCTTGGTTAGGAGTGAGATACCTGAGTACCACTCACAAGATGATACGTTCTCAGCTACTACTAGACTGTTATTTTGATCTTGATTTACTTCTATTTCAGTTGCTACCATAGTCTGCACCTTTGCTGATTTGACACATGTGAAATTAATTCCCATCAGTTCACAGTTTTCTTTGTCCATGAGTTTGGCCATACCTAATCCATTTACCAGCTTGGCGGGTTTCACCTCTATATCAAACTCAATGAGTTTGGAAATCCACTTAGCTCTCTTCCCATATGTCAGGCTAAGTCAAAACATCCTTCACAGCAACTGAAGGGACATATGCAATGATCTTTGCATGGAGAATGTAGATTCTGAAGCTCTTCAAATATTTTATGAGAGCATAAGCCTGCTTCTCAATTGGGTCATACTTCAGCTCAGCATCTCTCAGGGTTCTACTGAAAAAATCAATTGGATGGTCAAGACCTTCATCATTTTTTTTTGTAGTAGTACAGTTGCCACTGTGTCATAAGATGAAAAAGATAAAATGTAAAAACCTTTGGTGTAGTTGGGACTAATCAGGGTTGGGGCCTCCATGATGGATTTCTTAATGTCTTCAAAATAATTTCTTTCATGGTTGGTCCACTTGATCTCTGAATCCTTTTTTAGCATGGTTGTTATGTGCTTTACCAGCTCGAAGAAATTTGGAATGAATATCCTGACAAAGTTTATCTTGCCTAAAAAGGACTGAATGTCTCTTTTTGACCTTGGTATTGACAGCTTCTAAATTGCTTCCACCCTCACTGGATCGATCTTTACACGTTTGCTAAGACTATGTGGCCTAGGAACTTTCCTTCATTGAGTGCAAATTGGGACTTCTTGGGGTTCAGTGATATTCCGTACATTCTGCACTTTAGAAATACCTTCCTTAAATGATGAAAGTGGTCATGATGGCTATGAGAGTAAACTATTAAGTCATCCAAATATATTAGCACAAATTTATCTTTTATCCCTACAAAATCTAGGTCCAAGGCTCTCTGGAAAGTAGCCCCATCATTCATTAGCCAAAATGGAATTTTAGCATACATGAAGGTGCCCTAGGGGGTGGTAAAGGAAGTATTCTCTTGGTCATCAGGGTGTACCACAACTTGGTTGTATCCAGAGAAGCCATCAAGGAAAGACATAACTCTAGCCCCTGAGACTTTCTGCAATAGGTGCTCCATCTTGGGAAATGGATAGTTTCCTTTCTTGGAACACTTGTTCAGGTTTCTAAAATACACACACAACCTAATTTATCCATTTTTCTTTCTTACCACTACTAGATTTGCAATCCACTTGGAATATCTTAGGGGAATTATAATCTTGTCTTTGAGGAGTTTGTGGATCTCTTTCTCAATCACTGGTAATAGAAGAGCGCTGATGGGTCTCAGCTTCTGTTTGAAAGGAATGGAGTCCTTCTCCAAAGGAATCTTGTGCTGGATAATGTTCATGTCATATGTTTTTAGGTCACTATACTCCCATGCAAAGACATCAGCAAACTCTTTTTTCAAGCAGAAAATTCAGACTTTTGTCCAGCAGTCAGCCCAGTGGATAGATTTATCCGTTTTGGATATATTTGGTTCCCTATGTTTTGCTCTTGGACAACAGAATCTAGATCCCTTTTTGTAGGCTTGAAAGGGATTTCATTATGATCAAACATTTCTTCCAACGGCACTATACCTTGGGGTATGTAGTTGCTGGGCAATTGGACAATATTTTGCTCAGTTACTTTATCTTTTAACTTGAGCTGTTTGGATTCCTCCATGTTAAGGTTTTCCTAGTCTATGTGTATGTTAAAGAATCCATCCACTAACTGAAGGAATTTACTAAGCTCCCCATCATTTTCAAACACCCTCCAAAATTTTACATTTCCTGGTAGAGAGGGTCTGTACTTGATCTAAACATCGTAGCTGAGCCTAGGGGGTAAAGGAGGAACAAACAGACTTCCAGAGACAGCCGGGGAATTAGCCAGGTGATTCAAATCCCTAGAAATATATGATAGTTCAAAAAACATAAAGGAGTCTCTAAGTTTCCATACCTCATCCTTCTATGCCTTCAATCTAATATTTTTCATCTGAAAAGTGTTGTTGACCTGCTGTATAATGAGGTCTGCATCCCCAAAAATATTCATGCACATGATCCCCATCTCCTTGGCCACTTTAACTCATAGCAGCAAGGATTCATATTTTGCTACATTATTCATGGTTTTGAAATCGAGCTTGTAATATAGGTGAATGTTTTCTTTAGATGGGGAGATCAAGACTACACCCGTGCCTGCTGAGTTTTGAGCACTTGTCCCATCGAAATAGATGGTCCAGATCGTTGTTGTGACTTCTTCGGGCTGTATATGGGTGGGATTAGTGATTTGAACTGATGTCTAATGATTATCATCTATTTGCAAGATGAAAGACCCAAAATCAGTGTCCACCTCATAGATGGGGTGATTTAGTGAGCGGCTCTCCTTGCTTATGATGTATGCTAGCTGATTTTCCCTGTATAGTCTCTTAGTCTCCCCTCCAAACATGGGAATGGTGGCATATGTGAGATCCATCTGAAGGGTGCCATTCAATATTTTGCTCCATGAACGAGACAGCAAGAGGCCGAATTTTGGAGGAATATCGGCCACTATGATGTCCATCATTATGCTTTTTGAAGGTAGCTGAGTTAAATTTACAGCAAGGGCTTTGATGAGGCCCAAGAACGTGACCTTCCTAGAGTCAAAGGAGAATAAAATATGGTAGGGCTTGGTAATGCTGAGGTCGATTTCATCCATCACAGCCTTAGGCATTAGGTTATGAGAGGCTCCTGAATCCAACAGACAGTTATGGAGGATTTTATCATGGATGTTCAAGGATATATAGAATGGTGGGCAGGAGTCCTTTAGGTCTTCGATCATGGGGTCCAGGGTTACAATAGGCTTGTCATCTTACAGGTTCACAAAGTCAATTTCATTGTGCACCGTGGGCTAAAGGGAATTCAGAATGGAGGTTTTAAATGCATCATTCTTCATCAACTCAATTAAAGGAAAGGGATTTTCAATTTTTGAATTTCAGACTCAAGGTTGAAAGAATAATGCAGCTTGTCTGGAAACCTTACCTCATGAGCTGTGGGTTTGAGATGGACTTGATCAGGTGTGGCTGAAGGTGCTGGTTTATGCAATGCTTTCGATGGAACAACCACTTTATTTGGTAAAACAACAACCTTTCTAGTAGGTGCAGCAGGCTGCTTGACCTATACAACATTCTTCTTGAGGGGAGCAACCAACCTAGACCTCAGTTAGTAAACTCCTTGACCATCAGCCTGATAGACAGCCTCTTCAGTGATCTTCTCATCAATCAGGGCTTCTTCATATTCTGCCTGTGTCAGAAAATAATAGTCCACCTCATCCTCCATGCAGTGGATATTGTCTTCAACCTCTCCTTCTTCTTCAATGAATTCTAGCTCTTCTTGTAATACAACATTTTGAAATGGAGATCTTATCCTCTGGTCTTCCCCTTGATTTCTCTCCCTTATAAGAATTTGAATAGGGGGGTTTCCTCTTCTATAAGGAACAAAATTTGGGTTTCGAGGAGAAAAGTCACTGGGCCCCTTACCCCTCATCGACATATTTCATTGGTCCTTCAATTTAGACATTTCAGCAGTTAGGTTATCCAAAAGTTTGGTCATTTTTTCAATCTTGTTCTCTGATGCCAAAGCCCCACTGCAATCTACTGGCTGCTTTCTCCTATCTACCTTCCCTTTGATCTTCTGAGATGCCAAAATGTTTGACTCTACCTCTAGGGCAACATCCTGCATGAGTGATAAAGTGGCAGACCTCCTTTCTCTAAGAAGTAGGTAGAAGTTAGATTCAAAGGCATTTGCATAATTTATCATAGCTGAGGTACTAGTGGGCTTAATCTCAGTGGGGATCTTGTTGTACATGTCGTTGAATCTCTTGGTAAAGTTGGAGACAGACTCACCATTTTCTCTTTTCAGGTTGCTAAATTCTATGATATAGTAGAGGTGGTCTCTCCTCTCTTCCCAATGCTTCAGGAAAATGTCATATCGGGCCTCTATGGCTTCTCCTAACCCAACAAGCAGTTCCTTAAACCACTTCCTAGCATGGCCATCTAGGCTTTGCACAAAAACTCTGGTCCATACATCTTCGTGTTCTATATTTATATTTTCAGCATAGCTATAAAAATCCTCTAGATGTTCTTTAGTAGTGAAATACCATTCCCCTGTAAACTTAGGAATATACTTGAGTTAATCCCCGGTAGGCATGGCTGTGAGAGGATTTGGAAAAATTAGGGGTGCATACCTAGCTACCAGGATCCTTTCCATCTTGGTCATTTGAGGGGTAGCCATATTGGAAATGGTTATGGACAGGGATGTGGAAGGAAACATTGACGAAAATATTTGCTGAGAAGGCGGTGCTATACTTATCCCAGTGGAGTCACCAGGGATTGGATCTTTACAAGTAGCAGTGCTTGAAGATGCCCAAGCCCTAGATTTTTCTAATGTATCTAAAATTTTTTGGGAATTAAGAGTTTCAGCAGAAGAAATAATAGCAGAAAGATTTCTTGAAATACCTGATGTAGCATTTTGTGTCACACTACTAGTCTGTCTTAGTAAAGCCCAAGCTTTCCTCAATATTTCTTCTGGATCTGAAACGGGTGTTGTTGGTGGCCCCTTTGGGTTTTCTCTGGTACTTGGTCTTCTTGAAGCCACCTTATATCAATGGAGTCACTAGATAGATGATTAAAACCATAGTAATGTCCAAGCCTTGTCTATCATCAAATCATGGATCTGTGCCATCTCTCGAGGAAGCTAAGCTTCAATCTCCTCTCCCCGGCAACGACACCACCTTGTTATCACTCTAGGAAACTCCTCTAGGTTGCAGCTCGAGGATGCCTAGTAACTTAAACTATTTTTAGGGTTTTCTGATATGGATCAAGTCAATCGACCTATGTAACCTTTCCACTCTCAAGGCATGCATAAGACTCACTCGTTTACAAGGCTTATAGTTGCAATTTACCTAGAAATTCGACTATAAGGTGCAGGGATGGAGAACTCACCAGGATGGAAGACTTACACACATAACACATGCATATAAATGGCTAAATATTACTGAGGATGGTATTTATAAATCAAATATCACTAATAGACCAATAGGATGATAGCTATCAACTTTTTAATAAATCTAAAATTGACCTAAATGCACATTCAAGCATAAACACAGTAAAGAAAGAGATGATGGCTGAACAGATCACAACAAAAGAGCTTATACCATGAATAAGTAAAATGAGAAGCTTGAAAGTATTATTGGCTCATAAATCCACGAAGTTAAACCTTTATTATAAAATAAATCATGGGCTTTATAGCCTTCTACAAAAATCACAGATCCTAAAAATCCGATCTGTTTACACACAAAAATAATTGAAAGTGATAGTTTTTCTAGATTAGGGCTTCAAACCCTTGCTAACTATTTGTTTAACTGTTGTGAAGATCTAGTTCATTGAGTGAACTTTTAATAGTTGAAGTGGTCGCTGATAATCGACATTGCTGGTTTAGTCTGAAATTGCAGCCAACAACCAGTGTTTGGGCAATTAGCTGAAGTGACCATTCTTGTTTAATCCACCAAACGTTTTTTTACTTTGTTGCTGTAGTCGCCGATCGAAAGCTTTGTCTTCTAGCCCATCACTGCCCCAAGTATCAATGCTGCCACAATGTCGGTGCCTTAAATCACTTAGCATCGTGATGGCTTCTTCATCAGGGATTGGAATGTATTTCCTTTAGCCCATCGGCGCTCCAAATCTCAACGCTGGCACTCTTCATCATTAGCTCGTTGACAATCGGGAGCTGTGATAACTAATGCATCGAACATTTTTTCTAAACGTTGCTGCAGTTTGAGAGGTGAAACGAACTGAATTTATCACTATCAGAAGTTGATTGACGAAGGGATCGGGGCATTAGTCTTCTATGTCACCGATGGACAGTCTCGCTATTCGCCGATGCACGCTATCTCTATTGTTTTTCCTTTTCAAAACTTTATATGCTTGACTATTGGTAATTTCTCTTTATTGCTATTGGAGGTTAGTAGAAGTCATTGATCAGAGCTTTAGTCTTCTGTGCCACCGATATTACGGAGGAGCTTCATTGTAAAATCATCGATCTGTAGTCTGTATTTCTTCCGCCGTTGCGGCTCCTTATTGAACAATCTTGCCGATGGTTAGTCCTTAGAAACTCCGATCACTGAAGTTTTCAACTGGTCGCAGAAGCTGTAGTTTATCTTTCTTCCACCATTGCAGCTCCTTAGTGGAATATCTCGTCGCTATGTCATCCTTACTTCTTCCGATCACCGAAACCCATAGTAAGTATGTCTTCTGTCGTTTAGGCTCTTTAATGGACTATCTCACCGCTACGTTGTCTTTGGTTCTTCCGATCGTCGAAATGTTCATCTGACTGCAGAAGCTGTAGTCTGTAAGTCTGTCAGTGGCTAATGAGGTGTTCTGATCCTCACCCAAGCCACCGAAACTACAACTTAGTGAAATTTGTATCAACCAAAAAGGATTTCAAATTGTTGATGACATTCATATTCCTTATTGCATGAATTAAATTCTTCATACAAAAAAAAATTATCTTGGGAGATAACACTACCACTTGTTGGTTGGCATGTAGTGACATGTGTCTGAGCTACTTTCTGTTAGACTCAGTCATTCATTGCACTCTGACTTTAGTTAGGACTCATTTGAGTCAATCTGCACTTGATAAGTTGGTTAACTAGTGTGTTTACTGTGGCTTACAGTCAGTTAAGCTACACCCATTCATTCAATTCGAGTGAGCTCCTTGGGAATTCAAATTGTATTGGCATTCATGTATCTTGCATGATCATTGTATTGTATTATTCATTATTTATTGAACATACAGAGCTGCTACTTCCATTGTAGCACCATTTTGCCAATTTTATGCATATTTGTCTGTATTCTTTGTGAGACTGTGTTTTCAGTTCCTAGATCACTATGACAAATTAATAGAATATCTCCCTATGATGGTTTTATTTGCAAATTATTGTTCTAATACTTTTAAAATATTCAATTTGTATAGGACATCAAGACTCCACACATAAAGGTGCCAAAGACCATGTTACCTTATGCATAAGTTCCAAGGTCAAAGGATTTAATGGACATCATCAAAGGCATGAGAGATTCAATGCAATTCACATTCACATACTTAAAATCAACAAGGAGGATGTGTCCACCATATACTTATCATATCAAGGGTACCAAGGTGTGGTGGTTTCTATATTTCTCATAAGGTACCATGACCTCATTGAAAAAACAAATGACCACATAATGGGTCATTTGGAATCTTTGAAATTATACACTTCTTCAACCCACCAACGACTCTTTCTAGGGTACTAGGGAATAGGTTGTGGTACTCGAGAATCCAAAACAACAAATGTGGAACCATAGAAACAACTGAGGGGAACTTAAATACTCTAAAGGGTGTATAAGGATTTTGGCATTATCCCAAGGGATCCAAGGGCTTCTAACTTGGGCTTGGACAAGGTCAAAAGTTATCCTTTGACATTGACAAACTTATAACCTTTAAGGGTTCTGCAAGGGGCACCAAGACACATCGACACACACTTGTGGGCATCAATGACAATTTAGTCAACAATCTCCCCCTTTTTCATTGATGACAACTTCAAAGCTCCCCCTTAGAAAGAGATTCCTTTGTTCACAAATATTTCCCTTTGAGCGGCCTTCCTTTACCTTGTTCAACTTGTTCTCCCCCTTTGCCATCAATGGAAAAGGGTACTCCTTGTAGTATTACTGCTCCCCCTGTCATGCTAATGTGTTGTTGAATATGGATGAATTCAATTGGGAGATAGTATAACTCCCAATTTTTATTAGAGGTACTCAAAAGTATCTCTTTGGAGAGGCTTCGTAAAGATGTATGCAATCTATTCTTTTGTCCAAATATATTTCAACTTGATATTCTTTTATGTGACTTGTTCCTGAAGAAAGTGAAACTTGATAGGAATGTGCATGGTCTTGGAGTGCAAGACTGGATTCTTGGAGATACTGATGGAACTTGTATTATCACATCGAATTGGAATTGGCTCACCACATGTCATGTGTATGTCTTGCAGTTTTTGCTTCATCCAAAGAATATGAGTA
The DNA here is from genome assembly GCA_001517045.1 of Pseudotsuga menziesii. NCBI lineage: Eukaryota > Viridiplantae > Streptophyta > Pinopsida > Pinales > Pinaceae > Pseudotsuga > Pseudotsuga menziesii. The sequence continues at coordinate 329,216 of LPNX010029583.1, forward strand.
CAACAAGTTGTTGTTGCTATATATTCCGCTTCTACGGTTTATAAGGAAACTTAAGACTGCTTTTTTCTCGACCAAGATAATAGACAATTTCCTATAAAGAATGTTGTTCCACTAGTGCTTCTTCTTTCATCAAAACATCCTTCCAAATATACGTTTGAATAATTTATCAATGTTAGACAATTACCTTTTGGATACCAAAGTCCAAATTCCATATTCCCTTTGAGATATCTAAATATCCTTTTAATTGTTATAATGTGAGTTTCCTTTGGAGTAGCTTGAAATCTGGAAGCTTGTCCAACGGGCTGCATCACATCTGGTCTTGAGGCTGTTACATATAGAAGACTACTAATCATTGATCTATAGAGCCTTTGATCAAATTCTTTAGATTCATCTTCCTTTCTGAGTTTACAACCGGTTATCATAGGAGTACTCACAGGCTTACAATATTCAATCTGGAATTTCTTTAACATTTCTTTGATGTATTTCGTTTGAGCAATAAATATGCCTTCTATTCTTTGAGATATATTGAGTCCCAAGAAGAAGGTCAATTCACCGATTAATGGAATTTCAAACTCTTTCTTCACGTCCTTATCAAATTGTTGACTCAGTGAATAATAATCACTTCCAAAGATGATATCATCGACATAAACTCAAGGATGAGTATTTTTTCATTGTCCTGCTTGATGTAAAAATTTCTATATACAATTCCCCTGTTAAATTTTTTTTGTTGCAAGTTCCTATCCAATCTAGAGTACCAAGCTCTAGGATCTTGCTTTAGGCCATATAAATCCCTTTTGAGTCTGCATACATATTCCTTATTTTCTAAAAGTTTAAATACTTCTAGTTGTTTGATGTATACTTCTTCTTCTAATTCCCCATTTAGAAAAGTTTATTTTATGTCCATTTAATACACTTTCATGTCTTTGGAGAAAGAATAAGCAAATATCATTTGATAGCTTCCATTCTAGATACTGGTGGAAATTTTTCTTCAAAGTGTATTCCTTCGATATGAGCATAGCCTTTACAAACCAATCAATCCTTGTTTCTGATCACCTTTCCATCTTCATTCATTTTGTTTCTGAAAACACAGTTTGTGCCGATCACATTCTTGTTTCTTGGTCTAGGAACACATTCCCATGTTTCATTCTTATCAATTTGATCTAATTCCTCTTCCATTGCTTTGACCCACTATTCATCTATACTGGCATCTGCAAAAGTTCCTGGTTTAGTTGTAGACAATAGAGAGAAGTGTACCTACTCATTTCTTCCAGATAGTCTTCTTCTAGTTCCTCTTTCGACATCCTTATCACCAATAATTTTATCTAATGGATGATTCTTCTAGAAACTGTTCTTAGGTATCTATTGATCCTTATTTTCTTCTTGTTCCAAAGTTGGTTTATTATGTTCTTCATCTTCCGAGAGTTGTTCTTCATCTAGTTGTTCTCACATTTTAATTTTCTTCATTTATTTCTTATCGAAAACTTCCTCTTCTTCATTTTCTGATTCTTCTGAGTTTTCTCTGGATGATGTTAGTCTTCCCTCATCTATTTTCATGTTGATAATTTCGATCACCTTGTCTAATCTCAAATTGTAGCATTTCTAATCTTTCCTTTTGGATGAATATCCAATGAAAATGCCCTCAACTACTCGAGAGTCAAATTTTCCAATATTCTTATCTTCTCTTTTCATGTAGCACTTCCTTCCAAAGATTATGAAGTGTCGTACACTTGCTTCTCTTCCAGTACATATCTCATAGGGAGTTTTATCATTTTTGTTTCTGAGTAATCATATGTTTAAGATGTGTACTGATGTATGAAATGCGTGTCCCCAAAATTTGTCATTTAGCTTAGATTCATTCAACATTGTTTGAGCCATCTCCATTAATAAACTATTCTTTCTTTCACCAACTCTATTTTGCTGAGGTGTTCTAGCTACTGAAAATTTTATCTTTATTCCATTCTCTTCACAATACTTGCTGAATTCATTAGGAGTGAATTATCCACCATTGTCAGATCCAAGGCACTCGATTTGTGACCCGTTTTCATTCTCAACTATTTCCTCAAACATTTTGAAGCATCCACATTATTCTTATTTCATGTTGAGAATACATACCCATGTCATCCTAGTATAGTCATTAATGAGTAGCATAAAGTATTTTTCACCATTCAGACCTTTGCTTTTGGTTGGTCCACATAATTCAGTGTGAATAAGCTCCAAAGGTTTTATAGAAGAATTCTCTTTTGTATTAAAATGCACTCTTGTTTTTTGTGAGAATTTTGATCTACAGCAAGATCTAGGAGCCTTAGAGAAACTCATAAATATTATTTGATGCAAAACTAGGAAAAACCATTAAAAGAGAAGCACTTTACATATGCAATGTGAACAAAAGTATGTTATTATTTTACTGTCTAACATTAAAACATGTTAGTAACAGGATTCTATTACATCTAAAGTGGTTCATGAGGCTTGGGAATCCCAAAATGATTGTACATGTGAAATTGGCCAATTGGTCTCAATCCCCCCTAGGTGCTTCAAACACTCTAAAAATAAGGAAAAATGGCCACAAATTTTTATGTGGACATGGAGCAATAATTACACTTTGGCATGTGTGGGTGTGTAAAAATAGGTGGGTGAGAGGCTCTAGGTGGCATTAAATGCATGAAATCAGTCCAAAATTGGACAAAATCCACCTCTAGTGCTCCTACTCAACAAAACTCTCCAAATTCAATGAATATGAGCACACCACGAATGATGAGGGCACGCATGTGGATGTTTTACTGATATATAGTTCTCATGTGGGTGTGAATTCCCCAATTTAATTGGTTATTGGTCCAACTAAGCACCCTAAGTTCAAACCATAGTGTAATAATGCACAAAATGCAATAAAATTTACTAGGGAATTACGCTAATGTACCAAGGGGTTCTATTACTATTATAACACCCTCCATTAACCAAAAAATTAGTACAAATCATAAAATGAAGGAGACCTTGGAAGCAAAGTCTCAAGTCACCTCAATACATAAATCGGAAATTTTATTTGTCCATATGAAGTGAGAAAAAGAAGGAAAACCACATGGGACAAAACATTCTCTCAAGAATGGACATGGGGATGAAAACTGAAAAAAATAGCAATAATAACCATCCACCACTCACTCCAAGAAAATATCTCATATGAGTTAAGGTCTTCTCTGTGAAAGTCTTGGTGAAAATGTCGGCAGTTTGCTTGATGGATGCACAATACTGCAGTGAAATCACCCTGTCATGCACTGAGCCCCGGATGTAGTGCATATGGATATCAATATGGTTTGTTCTATGCATTTGAACCGGATTAGTATATATATTTATGGAACTTTTATTGTCCACCCAAATGTTGGTAGGAGAATCAATTGTGACAACAAATTCCCAAAGGATACCTTGCAACCAAACACACTATGTAGCTGCATTGACGGATTCCCTGTACTCAGCCTCTGCTAAAGAAAAAGAGATGGTATATTTTTTATTAATTAAACAGAAAATTGTACCTTCATAAAAAATGAAAAAAAAAACCTGAATTTGATTTTAGGTTAGTGCGATCTCCAGCCCAATCCGAATTAGAAAATCCAACTAGTTGAAGTGAAGCACTAGCTGAATAGTGCACCCCGAAATTATTTGTACCCTGGACATTCTGGAGAAATATTTTGGATTCCTTCCAATGGAGCTCATGTGTCTGGTGAATATTTCTTTCTAAATCACTTAAAAATAAGATAAATCAGGTCTTGTATGTGTAAGATAGAGAAATATACTAACTAGCTGCCTGTAGAGTGTAAACTTTCTACCAATGGAGAATTGCCAAATTCACATAATTTGATGCTAGAAAGGAAAGGGAACTTGGATTCCTTACAATTATCCTTGATAAAATTATTTAGTAGGCCTGAACCATACTTGTTTTGACTCAGCATGATGCCCCTTTCATATTTCTCAATTTCCAATCCCAAAAATTGCCTTAGCAATCCTAGATCGATCATGGCAAATTCACTATGTAGAGATTCCTTAATTGAACCGATTGAAGTGTTGCATCTCCCTATAATTAAGAGATAATCAACATAGATTACAATAACCTAAAAAATACCATCATGTTTCTGCCAATATACATTTGGGTCAAATTTGCATCTAGTGAAACCAATAGAGAGCAAGAAAGCATCCATTTTAGCATACCAAGCCCTGGGGGATTTTTTCAGTCCATAGAGTGATTTATTCAACCTAAAAACAAGGATCCTATTGGAAAAATTCAGGTTTCTTCATGTATCTCACCCTAAAGGAATTCACTCTTGAAATCCATATGGTGCACTTTCAAACCCTTACTAGTTGCAATTGCTAGAACTAGTCTTATGGATTCCATCTTTGCAACCAATGCAAAGGTCTCAGTATAATCCACACCATGGACTTGAGAGTAGACCTTACCAACTAGTATGGATTTTTGTTTCCCATATGAAACATCAACGACACGTTTGGTTTGAAAGATCCACTTGCATTGAACAAGCTTACTCTTGGGAGGAAGGGGGATCAATTCCCATGTCTCATTCTCTTGGATAGGATGGAATTCTTCTTCCACTGTTTTTTTACATCTTGGGTAATGAAAAGATTACTGATATGAATATGGATCAGATCCAATCAGCATATAATAGTGGTCACTGAGAGTACTTCACTAGCAAAGGAACCATTGTTAGATTGAGATCTAGTCTTCCTAGGCTCTTGGGGATTGCCAGCCAATTCCCTTGCATCTTGTATTATTTTTTCATCCCACTTGGGAATTGATGGTGACTCATATACATCAATTTCATCTACGTATTCAGGAATATCAGAAAAAACAAATAATGAATCATCACTTACATCATCAATCTCGAAATCTAGAATTGGTTCCTCTTCGAATTGCACACTTCTCTCAATGAAAGTCTTGAGTGTCGAATTTTCAAAGAGTTTGTAACCTTTTGTATCCTCACCATACCCAACCATGATGCATTGATTTATTTTTGGTTGCAGGTCCTTCCTCATTTCATAAGGGATTCGAGCCCATGCTCTTGATCCAAAAATCCTGAAATTTGAGACATTTGGTTTATGGCCAAACCATGTCTCGTAGGGAGACATTCCTTTGAATTATTTGTGGAAGGATTTGTTATGTATATGTGAATCACAAATAATATCATCAGCCCATATCTTGGGACTTATATCACTTTCTTCAATCATGCATGTGTCCATCTCCTTGAGAGATCTATTTTTCCTCTCTGCCACACCATTTTGTTGTGGTGTGTAGGGAGTTGAATGTTGCATTTGGATGCCAAATTCCTCAAAACGTTGTTGATTTTTTTTTTGACATAATAATTCCCATTATCAGTCCTAATGATCTTAATATTATTCCCACTCTTATTCTCTACCAATTCCTTCCAAATCTTCAATTGCTCAAAATTTTCAGATTTTAATTTAAGGAAGTACACCCAACATAATTTCTAGTAGTCATCAATAAATGTAAGTAAATTCCTTGATCCACCATAGGATGGAGTGGGAAGAGGACCAATCATATATTAATGTACCAACCCAATTGGTTGTGTGTCTCCCCTTTCCACCCCTTTCTTATAGCTTCACTCTGGATGCTTCCCAACTACACACCCAATGCAAGCTCCATTTGATGATTTGATTTGTGGAAGTCCTTCCACCATCTCATCTCTATGTAGTGCTTGGAGGTACTTTGTAGATCATGTGACTAAAAATGTCATGCCATAACTTAGAATTATCATTGGTACATGAGAGAATAGCTTGATCATTGGAAGCAGGGAGGAAATTCAAAAACTTGTACATCCTCTCATGGTGTTCTTCATACCCAGCTACAACAACTTGGGTTGATGAGATTTCTACAATATATACCAAGTATGGAGTGAAGATCACTCTATTTTCTCATCCTATATGGGTATTTTTATAGACTGACAGCAAGTTTGATGCATGTTTTGGTACATTCAACACATCACTGAAGTAACCATGCTCTAAATCAATCCTACCAATTCCCTTGGTCTTGATTTCAGAGTCATCCCCCATTCGAATTGCTGGGATATCATTCGAATGCATGGAGGAGAAAATATTTATAGTGGCTACCATGTGTCTAGAATCCCATTAATCATTGATTAAGGGAGAGGAATTAGAGGTACCTGCTACCAAGGAATGGCATTTCTCTTGTTATCTGAACAGCAGGTGCCATCTTTCTTCCTTGCATTATCTGGGACAAAAATGTTGTTCTTCTCCATTAGTTGTGCCATTTGGTCAATGGTTTTATTTGTGCATGATATTTTTGGATGTCATCCCTTGTGGCAATAGGTTCATTTTTCTTCTCTTTCCCTTTATTTTCCTTCTGCTTGAAAGGATTCAAACCCCCATCACTGGATTTGGGTTTTTTCATTTCCTCTTCTTTGGCATGTTCGAATTCTTTGCCTTGGAATTTCCCTTAGAGGCATTCAAAACTCCCATGGCCAAGGCTTGATACTTAGCCTTGAGGGTTCCCATTTGGATTATATTGTATTGCTCCTGAGTGAGGGAGTCCATGAAGCTAGCTAGACTTGGAATTTTCCAGTTTCAAAGTGTTAACTTGCCAGAATGAAATGTGTTGACAAAGACTGAGAATTTTGGGCCCAAATTAGAAAGGATGGAAATAAACAACTAATCATCTTTCTTATCAATGCCACATTGCTTTAGTTGGAGCAAAAGTGACTTAAACTTGGTGAAGGAGTCATGGATAGTGTCAAAGTGCACTGGGCTTAGGCTGATGAGCTCGTTCTCAAGCTGGTGTCCTCTTAGTTCATCATTTTTCCCAAGGAGTGTCTCTAGTTTTACCCAGACTTCATATGGGGTTGTTAAACTGTCTATGTGGAACAAAATCTCTCTTGAGATACTCAAGAATAAAAATACATATGCTTCATCCAATCTATTGAAATACTTGGCTTTCTCTACAACAGAGTTTGGCTCCACCTTTCCACCCATGGTAACTCTGTAGAGACCCTTTGATCCTAATTGAATAAACATATATGCCATACAATCAAATAAATTGAAATGTGTTATCAAGATGAGGGTAGCTTCCATTTTTTCCTACGCTAATGGTGTTGAAATTGTCGAACATCTTGCAAAAAACACTCAATTTTATCTGGAATTTCTCTAAAAAATACAGCTCAAAACACTCAGATTGATCTGCAACTCACTAAAATACACTCATATATGATACCATGTTATAATTTCGATCTACAACAAGATCTAGTAGCCTTAGAGAAACTCAAAAATTGAATTTGATGCAAAACCAACAAAAAACCATTAAAAGAGAATAAATTTACACATGCAATGTGAACATAAATAGGTTATTATTTGATTGTCTAGCATTAAAAAATGTTAGTAGCATGTTTATATTACATCTGAATTTGTTCATGAGGCTTGGAATCCCAAAATGACTGTACATGTGAAATTGGTGAAATTGGCCTCAATCCCCTCTAGGTGGGCCAAACATGCTGCAAATCAGCCAAAATGGCCACGAATTGCTATGTGGACATCACTAAGGTGAAATGAAGAAATAATTATACGTTTGCATGTGTGGGTGTGCAAAACTAGGTGGGTGAGAGGGTCTAGGTGGCATTAAATGCACCAAATCAGTCCAAAATTGGATAGACTCCACCTCTAGCACTCATAGTCAACCAAATTGTCCACATTCAATGAATGGGAGTGCACCAAAAATGATGAAGGAACACATGTGGATGGTTTACTTAGATGGAGTGCTCATGTGGGTGTGAATCCCCCAATTTAACTGGTTATTGGTTCAACTAAGCACCCTAAGTCCAAACAATAGTATAATAATGCACAAAATGCAACAAAATTGAATAGGGGATTAGAATCAGGTACTAAGGGGTTGCATTACTTTTCTAAAATTTGTTTTCTATGTTGACACTATTCACATACAGAATTAGTAGGCTTTACGACTTCTGGCATATTTCGAACTGCTTGGTTTTAGTAGATTTTGACCAAATTGTCAAAATGTATTTGCCCCATTCGTTTGTGCCAAATCCAACTTTAATCTTCTTTTACCAAGTGACATTTCTTGGACTCAATCTCATCTAACACATATATGTTGTTTGGAGTCCTAGTGGTTTTGGCTACTAACTTCATTGATCCTTGCTTCCTTATTTTGCATTATTTTGAGTTGAATATGAGTTCATGTCCTTGATCACACATCTGAATGACACTTAGCAGATTATGTTTCATTTTATCTACAAGCAAGAAATTTTCAGCCAGGGATTTTTTACTTCTGATATTTATTGTTCCCTTTCTTCATACTTTTGTTGAAATTTTATTTCCAAATGATACAGATCCTTTATCCTTTTCAATATTGACAAAATCATCTTTGTTACCTGTCATATGCTTGGAGAAACCCCTATCAACATACCATTTACTAGATCTGTCATTCTTAGCTTGAAGATAAATTCCACATTCGTAGTTGTTATTGTGTTTGATACATACCTTGTTGGGAATGTCCTCATTTGTTACTATTGGTATCCTCATTTTGTAATTTCTGGCTATATGTCCAATGTTGTTACACTTGTAACATTCTATTTCTGATCTCAAGGGACCAAATCTGTTATTGTACTGTGGTCGTCTGAGGCTTGCAAGGTTATTTCTTGTCTCAAAGTTTCTTCTTTGAAAATAGTTTACAGATTTGTGTCCAAATCTTCCACTTGTAAAGAAATGCCCATAAAAGAACTATCCATACTTGGGATCATATGAAGGAGGTACTTTTCTAATATCTGGTCTTTCTATTGGCCCTTCTTCTGATAAGGGTTGTTCTGTTGACATTCGATCTCTTCTTTGTTTCTGTATTCCTTGACAACTTCTGCATAACTTCTTGCTTGTTTTCGTTATCTCTCAACATTGAGCTCGAGGATTTATTGGTATTCTTCTTGTATCCTGTTATACCCAAATCTTGTCACCAACATGTGATAACATCTCCAACACCTTTATTTCCCTCAATCCCAAAAATTGAAGTGAAAATAGTGCTCTATATGTTGATCCTATATAGAAAACTCTAGCACCGCTCTTACCCTTAAGCTTATAAGAGGTACCTTATACAACACCGCTTGAGTTATGTGGAAGACAAGCGGTGCCACCACCTTTCACCTTTGTTGTTGGTGCGATTCTCACCTTTCACCGCTCTATCATAAGGGAGTATAAGTGGTGCACTTGGTAAAAAGTGAAAAAGGAGGTTTCACGAAGCTTCTAGAAAAAAATATTTGTGGATAGCCTTATCCCTACTCACATGGGTCAGTTAAGCTCAATATCCATGCTTTGGGGATCTCATGGCCACATAAACCCCTTATTTCTCAACCATTCCTATCCCTTTGAGTCCTATAAAACTAGGCTCATACTCCATGGTTGAGGAGAGAAGAAAAGAGTAAAGTTATGCTGCTAAATTAACATCCTGACCTAATCCATTAGAGAGCATAGAGGAGAAAGTTGGAGCTATTGGGGATGAGATGTTAGTCTTGTGAAGGAGTGCATCAACACTAAGGAAAAAATGTTGTAAGCTCTTTCATTCATCTATTAATGCAAAGTCGACTTCTTTCCCATATATCCGTTGTGTTATAATCTCACATATGTATTATCAGATTCCTTAGTCAATGATATGGATCTATGGATAGTTTTCTTGTATCTTTGAGGTTGTCATGTGTTTGATGTGTTTATGTAGATCTTCCATCAGAGACTTTATTCCAGGCATCCATAGCTTCTAAGGAAATTCTTCTGACCTAGTTGTGACTCATTTGTTCTGGATCTGAACCATTCAGACCAGAGGAACAAATTATGTCCTTAGAAGGTGCGATATTCCTAATAACAAGTATGGCGACCAGTTGTTGAGTCAACCTCGTTGAGTCCACATGAAGCAATGTACAACGTTATCCAAACCATTTTCGATGACCACACTGATGATCTTCGTCTAGTGGCTTCGGACCCTTACCACCTACCCTACTGGTTAGAACCCTCTTTTCCTACTCTGGATTATCTCTCCTAGACTTTTCCTTCTAATGATTCCATTATGGAGATCATGAGTACAAATGAATCCATATGGGAGGATCACAATCACAGATCCTCATTCCTCCCCAGCACCAGTTCGATAGACCATGATTTTGCATCTCTCTTTAGTACTGATATTGTCCATACTCCTTAAACTCTTGTATTGTTGCAGAACACTGAATCTGAAGGAAATATATGCAACAATACCAAAATGAATCCAATTGACATATCAGTCAATCCTGGCACTCTTAAGCATGTTCTTGTTGGGAAGAACCGCTCAGCAAAAGAATTTGAAGCATACATAGCACTTTTCAAGGAATTTTGAGATATTTTTTCCTGGTCCTATGAATAAATTCCTGGGATAGACCCATCTATCATGGTTCATGAAATAAAAACCTATCCCACGACCAAACATGTCAAGAAAAAACTAAGGCAAGTCCATCCACAAAAGGCTGCAGCAATCAAAGCCGAAGTCGAAAAAATTCTGAAGGCATGATTCATCTATCCTATACCCCTGATGGAATGGGTATCGAACATCATTCCTATGAACAAAAAGCAGGGAACTATTCGAGTCTGTATTGATTTTCGAGAACTAAATAAAGCTTGTCATAAGGACAATTTTCTGACTCCACATATTGATCAGATTATCGATAACTATGCTAGAAGTGTCATCTTCTCATTCATGGATGGATTTTCTGGCTATAATCAGATCCAGATATTGCTCGTCGATCAACACAAGATGACATTTATTTTCCCAAGGGGAAATTTTGCATATAGGAAGTTACCATTTGGCCTAAAGAATGTTGGAGCTACATTTCAACGTGCTATGTCCTATGCGTTTCACGATTTCAAACATATTATGGAGCCGTAACTTGACGATCTCTCAGCTCATTCACAACAACAGGAGGACCACCTTGTGTTAGAATAATCAAACCCATAGTATTACCCACTTAGACATTAATTCATTTATTTTTGTCTTATTTGCCTAGTTCATGAGTCCCACCATGTGCAAGTTGTTAATTGCCTATCCATAGAGGTCAAACTTGCCATCTTTGACTCATGTAGTGCTTGGGAAATCCTTAGGAATCAAATATGCTTTATTCCTAGCCTCCTAGGCACCCTTCTGCTTTTTCTTCTTTATTGACTGCTTTTTCAGTGTTTTAAGCCACATAGGAAAGCAAGACTAGGTGAGGTGAACTTGTTTTCTTGCCCTTTCATCCTCCACTCTTTCCTCCATGAAAAATCATGTATGAGCTTCCATTCCACCACTCATTAGCTTGCCCATGTTCCCTTTCCAATTCATGAGCCTCATGACATATTTGGGATCATTTTTTTACACCTATGGGGGATTTTCCTATTTTGGGTAAGCCTGCTTTATGCTAGTTTTGGATGCCTCCTTATGCATTCAATATCTTGATGTATTCTATATATTCAGCAACCTATGTTATTACAGGGTTGGCTATTATACACTGAGTTAATATAATTTTGTGTTACAGCTCCATTTTCAGTCTCCATTGTTGACAATTTTGCATGATCAATTGTAATTTGTTGTGAGTGAAATTAATATATTGCTGGTCAGAATTTCTACATGGTATCAGAGCCATTGTAGGTTGTTACTCTCCTTCAAAAATTGTTTTGCAGGTTCGACATCAAGACTGGGAGCCTTCTACTGACAGCCGGGACATATTTTCTAAAGCTATGGATTCACAGAAAACTATCTTGACTCCCTTCAACTATTTTGAATGGAAAGCAAAGATGGAGATCTTGTTGAGAGAGAAAGGCCTCTACAGGGTGACTATGGCTATAGAACCAGAGCCCAATGCTGCTGCAGAGAAGATCAAATGGCACAATCGGAGAGATGAGGCCTATGGCCTCCTATGTCTCAGTATTTCCCGATACCTCCTTTTCCACCTCGATGGATTAAATTCACCGGATCAATTATGGGAGAAGCTTTCTGATATTTTTGGAAAGACAGATGAGATGAGGGGACATCAGATCGAGAATGAGCTGATTTCTCTGAGTCCCAGTAGCTTTGAATCCTTGCAACTATATTTCTCCAAGTTCAAAGCACTAGTTTTGCAGCTGAAGCAGTGTGGTATCGAAAAGAAAGATGATCAGCTCGTATTGGCCATGCTCTCAAAGCTAGGACCTGACTACTCAATATTTTTTTCGACCTTCTATGCCACAAAACTCACAGCTCGAACCTGGAAGATGCCTAGCCTTGCATATTTCATGGAATCTCTCACACAAGAACAAGACAAGCTAGTGATGATGGACACCATCAAACCTTCCAAAGACCAAGCTCTGGTTTCTGGAGATTCGAGGGTGGATTCAAAAAGCAAAAAGAAAGCTAAAAGGCCACATGAGCAAAGAAGAGACAAGAAGCAGTCTCCGGAGGATCAACAAGGTCCCAAGAAAAATACCCAGAAGAAGAAAAACAAAGGTGAAATGAACAAGTGCTCATACTGTTCGAAGGGAAATCACACTGAAAGATCTTGTATGAAAGAGTAGATTGATATGCTGACCAATCTCCTGGAGAAGAATGGCATCTCCCTTCCAGAAAGCTCAAAGAAGAGAGAAGGAGGATCAAGTTCCGATGACAGAGAGAGTTCATGCTCTAGTTGCTGGCACATCAAGCTCACCCAGTTTTATCATAGATTCTGGAGCTTCAAGACACATGGTTTCGACTAAGGAGGCCTTCTCCTCATTGGATATGTCGAAAGGACCATCTATTGTACTGGAAGATGACTCTCTCACTAAAATTAAAGGCAAAGGAAGGATAGATCTTGATCATGGTAACTTCAACAATGTGATGTATGTCCCTGGTCTCGCCTCTAACCTTCTGTCAGTGTACCAGATGACCCACACTGGGTCTCCTAAGAAAGTCACATTCTCACCAGATGAATTTGAGATCACAGAAATCTCAAGTGGAAGAATCATTGCAAAAGGAGTAGCGAATCATGCTCAAAAGGTATACATGTTTTCACACTTCCTGCCTTACTCAAACCCCTCTGCTCTTCTTATCCATGCTAATGAAGCTAGCAAGCTATGGCATGAAATATTTGGCCATTTAAATTACAAGTATTTGTCTGATCTTAGTGAGAAAGATATGGTCATAGGGTTTCCCAAGATAAAATTTTCCAAAGGAGTATGCCAAGGTTGTATCCTAGGAAAACACCCAGAGCACAAATTTGAGAAAGCCAGCCATGAGAGAACCTCTGCACCCCTCGAGCTGATTCACAGTGATGTTGCTGTCCCATTCCCTCATATGTCCATGATTCAAGACAAATATGCATTGAAATTTATTGATGATTTTTCTAGGTATTGTTGGGTTCACTTCATGAAACACAAATCAGAAGTTTTTGGCCTATTCAAAGTCTTCAAGGCTTTGGTTGAAAACCAGTGTGGAAGAAAAATCAAGGTCCTCAGGTCTGACAATGGTGGTGAGTATGTCAAGACTGAGTTTATTAACTATTGTGCAGATGCAGGTATTCAGATGCAGCATTCTATCCCCTACACACCACAACAAAATGGTGTTGCAGAGAGGAAGAACATATCACTGAAGGAGATGGCAACATGCATGATGGAGGCCAAAACTTTGCCACCAAAGTACTGGGCCGAAGCTATCAACTGTGTATCCTATATTCAGAATAGGGTGCCTCACAAAAATTTTGATGGCATGACTCCCTTCGAATCATGGAGTGGGCACAAGCCAGATGTGACCCATTTCAGGATTTTTGGCTCAAAGGCATGGGCTAGAATCCCGACAGAGAAGAGGAAGCATTTGCAGCCCCAAAGCCAAGAGTGTCTTTTTGTGGGATACTCTAAAGATTCAAAAGGGTACAAGTTGATAAATTTGAGCACAAACAAATCCTTCATCGAAAGGTGTGTTCAGTTTGAAGAAGAACCCCTTGCATATGTGGAAATTGGTGAATCCTCTTCACCACCTGAACCTCAAGAAGTAAGTAAAGAGTTTGTTGAACATGCTGATTCTGATTTGTCTGATGGATATGAGTTTATTGCAGACCCAAACATCCCCACAAGGCCTAAATGGGAAGCCAAGACACTACATGCAGCAGGACAGTTAGTTGGGGATCCCAATGGCCCAAGGAGGACTAGATCTCAATTTGAGAGTGGTCTGTGCATGAAGGATCCTGAGTTTGCTGAAAAATTCTATTTTATGGTGGAGTCTGATCCTCAAACA